>PVLC010009822.1:0-25210 GCA_004027655.1 Graphiurus murinus
GGTTCTTTTTTTTTTTTTTTTTTTTTTTGCGGTACTGGGGATTGAACTCAGGGGCATTCTACCTCCGAGCTACACCCCCAGCCCTATTTTTTATTCTTTGTTTTGAAACCGGGTCTCATTAAGTTGTGGAGGGCCTCACTAGGTAGCTGAGGCTGGCCACGAACCCGGATCCTCCAGTCTCAGCCTCCTGAATGCTGGGATTACAAGCGTGCACCACCACACCCGGCAAGCAGGTACTCTTGTAAGTACAAAGTCTGACCCATCACTAGCAGTCTTAAAAGCCAATGCAACATTTTAATTTGCCAATGGCATGGATTTCTTGTACATAACTAGAAATCAAAAGTGTTCCAAGCCTTAATCCTCATTAGACAAAACTTTTTAAACAGCATTTATTTCATGTTTGGCATTCTATAGAGGTAAACTATGGCAGTTCTTTAAAGAATGTACAGACATGTGTATGTATGTGTCTAAGAACAAAGAGCCATACTGAAATTACAAAGTGGTTAAAAATAGAATTTAGTAACCCAAATTGGAATTTGGCTGGAATTCATGAGGGATTATTGTTCTCGCTACACTTGAACAGTGAGCTTTTTTAACTGAGTGCAGGTGTTCAAACTTTGCCATTGATGAGCAGTCTCACAGAAAAGAAAAGAACGGATATTTTCCCAAATGTTTCCATAGGGTATTAAATAAAAACTACTAAGGTAAGAAGTTCAGTGCTTTACATAGATAGTAAACTATGTGTATCATTTTATTTGTAACCCCATGTGTTAAGAAGGGACACTGTTAAAGTAACAATCACTTAAAAAGCAACAACCAACAAATAAGCATTTAATTTGGTATTAAAATTATCAAATGGAAGCAGTGTCTAAAGTAACTAAATTCATGACAAATACCATTAATTCAAACTCTACTTATTGGAAATATGATAATTCAACATGGGTAACTTAACTGTACCTGTAAAGATAGAATAAGGGCAAAAGTTAGTTAAGTATTTAATAAGATTTCAGGGAGCCTCTAAAATTATTTTTAAGAACTTTCTAATTCTTTTATGCAAAAACTGACTAACTACAAATTTTCATACATAACCTTATTTGTAGCAATGTGTTTGCATTCATCAGCAAAATTCATGTCAATAAAATGTTTTTAAAGTATTTTATTTCTCAGATAGTTCACTAGTTTGAAATAGTCATTCCAGAGATTCCTCTCAATTTCTGTTGAAACCTAAACCTTTAATGAGAACATGCTTCTGAAAATAAGGCAATATTTCTATAATCTGCTTATGAATAGAAAACAAATCTTTGGTTTTTAGTTAACGTGGCAGGAAGGATTTTGCAAAAAGAAATACTAAATAACCAAAACAATTAAAAAGCTCTTAAAAGCAATGGGAAACTCCAACCCCCATCAAGGTCAATAGAGTACCTAAGGCACCTCAGGTTCAGATGATATAATCATCTTTGCGTAGAGTTCTAATAATCTATATACATAATTCTTACCATCCAGATAATGTGAAGTTGAAAAGGTGATATCCAACAATTATTATTGTGAATAGAAAAGAGAATGATAAAAGCTGATAAAGAGGAGACACTGAAGATCATCTGTTCTACCTCCCATATTTATAAGACAAGGAAACTGAGGCCCACTCGAGAAACAGGTGACACCAGCTCATGTTTCCATATTCCTAATCCAGTTCTCTTAGAGAAAGATGTATCCTAGGTTTTAATTTTCATTGCATAGTAAGCCAAGTGTGGAGGGTTTCAGAGATACAAATTTGGGAGAAAAAAAAAAAAAAAAAAAAGTCCCCATCAAATCCCCAAAGGCAACTTGGAAGTATATAATACTTTACTGTCTTAATTCCTTATACCATGTGTTGGACACTTAGCTACTATGTTCACTGACTTATACAATTCTTTTCAGTTCTAGCCAAAAGACCAAATTAAATGAGAAAGATACAGATGATTTTGAGCATACATAAGGCCATAATACTTAATAGGAACCACCATTTTGGGGAGGAAGAAGACATCCAATATCCAATTCCAAGGGAAAGCTCTGGGTTATCCAGTAGACTCCATTCTTTAGTGGGGAAGATGATGCTTATAGTTTCAAAAAAAAAAAAAAAAATACAAAGCTCACATACAAGACAGTACATTCCAGATTTGTGACTGATAAGAGCATTTAAGGCTGTCATTTTCAAGTATAAATGTTTAGTGTTTCATTATCCAATCTATGTAATAGACATAGCTATAAGCACAAATCATAGAAATTAACAGAAGCCTACCAAAGACAAAGCATAATTTGGGCAACAGCAAGTTTAAATGTAAGAAAGGGTAGAAAAAATTTATGAATTAACAAAGAAGCTGAATTAGGTAACAGAACCAGTTACCAAGATGGTTCACCTCTAACAGTTCTACGGCTTGGTACTACAGAAAAAAAGATTAGAAATGGCTCCAGTATGCCAAATAAGCTTTATAGATGAACATGAAAATTTGTTTCTAGCTTTTTTTTTTTTTTTTTTTAAAGCAAAGCCTCTTACTAGGAACCAAAACATACTGTGGATTAAATAAATCAACATTATTTCTGACTTAATATAATATTAAATGTAATATGGCTGAAGAAAGTAGATATTTGGAAGCCAGTACTATTCTGTTTAACTTACACTTATGGTAGGTATGTAAGTTGTGGTTCTATAACTTCTGCTACAGATCCAATATCTATCTGAAAGGTGATATCAGTTTTATTATAGAAGCAACTACTCTATTATAAATTCCTTGTAATGTGCTTAAATTCTAGGTCTTTTCTCTTTAACACAACTTAGTTTCTTGTGGTTTGGTCGGCATACATCTCATTTCAATTGATGTATACAGCCAATGTGGGAATTAAAAAAAAATATACCAACTAGTTCAGAGCTAAATTGAGTCCAGGATTATGGCAAAATCTGACCCAAAATTTTAATTTGTAATTTTAGCATGTATCTCATGCAGTTTGGGGAGCATCAAACTAAATCTACAATTGTCAGAAGCCTTATTACAGTTTAATGCACATTAACTAAAATGTGTACATTTTTAGTGTTCATGATAAATGCAGTTATAACCTTATTACACTTTTGGCATTCTTTACGAAAGCACATTAAGCTTTAATATAGAAATATTTAGGTTACACTTAATTTGTGCTCAAGTAATAATAAAACATTTGTTCTTTTTTGATCTTGTACATTTTCTCTTCAGGTATGGCCCATTTCCTGTACACTTGGAACGACCTTTGGCTACGTGGCTGGCCTTCTTATTTCACCACTCTGGATATACTGGAATAGAAAGCAACTTACATACAAGAACAACTAATTGGAGCAAAGGGAGAAGATACTTCTTTGTGCAGATTCCATGAGGGCTGTGCAGAAGTGTGTATGGTCAAAGCCAAGCAGTTCCATTTACAGCACTGTTTTATTTTGTTGTTGTTGTTTGTTTGTTTTTTATGTAGTTTCAACGTGATGTGATTGTAGCTTTTTAAACTATGAAACCCTGAGAGATTGTACCTTCTAGTTGAAATAAAGTATTTATAACAAATTGTGGCTTCAGATGCTGTTTGCTTCTTCTTAGACTTTAAGAAACATTCTTAATAAACTTTATAGAATTCTGAGAACAGGTGTTTCTCTCTCTCTTCCTTCCTTCCTTCTTCCCTCCCTCCTTCCTTCCTTCCTTCAAGTTTTAAACTGCTTCAATTATCTAGAAGAGGTCTGAGTATAGCTATACGATTTCATATGCTTTCTGAGAGAAACTGACAATTTCCTTGGCCACTGAAGACGTTTCTCACGTAATCAAACAACAGTTTATACATCTTGATCCTATTCTTTTTTTAACTGTATGTTTCTTTGGAGTTAAAATGGCTATGATAGCCTCATCAAAAACAGTCTTCAGTCCCTTCTGGGTTAAAGCTGAACATTCCACATAGCAGCATGCTCCTATCTGGGAGAGAGAAAAAAAATTACAAATACTTAAAATATTTTTACATAATTGGTATGACATATTATAAAGAAAATTATAAAATAGCTAGCAGTGAGAATAAACTCATCACCCATATTCGTAACTGTTAATAGACGAGTGTATGTCCTTCTGGACTTTATGAAAAATTATTTCATCAAATATTTATTAGGTACATACTGTATGCATCAAGCACTGTTGAGGTGCTAGGGACACTTCAGTGAACTGAAC
The DNA here is from genome assembly GCA_004027655.1 of Graphiurus murinus. Taxonomy (NCBI): domain Eukaryota; kingdom Metazoa; phylum Chordata; class Mammalia; order Rodentia; family Gliridae; genus Graphiurus; species Graphiurus murinus. Next base: position 4,206 of record PVLC010009822.1, read on the forward strand.
CAAAGAGCAAAGATTCTGTATGGCACTTTACATCTGTTTACATTCCGTGGTGGGAAGATGCACACAAAGGGAACATAGAGCAGATGGTGGCAAAGGCTAGAGAGAAAAAGCAGTATGGGGAGATAAGACTCCTCAAGAAGGTTTGGTGGTGGTGGGAGAAGGATTCTTAACAGGTCAAGTTTGAGCAGCAAGGGATACTGTATGGAAGGGCTCCAGACAGGCCACAGATGCAAAGATCCTGATACAGGAACATGTGTGGAGCATGAATGGCAGGAGACAGCATCAGGGAGTGTGAGAGATAAGGTCCATTAGCAGCCTCAGGCCACAATAGCTGGCTTCTACTCTGAGAGGGGAACTATTCGTTGAAAGGCTACTGAACATTCTTACTTATCAAATATGAAAACACAGAAAACAAAATCAAGTCCCGGAGCATGGGGAGAAATCAAACAGGGTCACAGTGAAAAAGTGCTATTTGAGCAGAGACCTGAAAGGAGTAAAAGACAATGTCCACATAGGGAAGCACTTTCCAGGCAGTGGGAAGCAGCAAAAGTAAAAAGGCCCTCAGGCAACTTTGGAGGCACAGCAAGGCCAGTGAGTGAGGTGCAGCGGGATTGGGCGTATCGGCCATGGAAGGGCTTTGGCCTTTTCTCTGGGCATGCAGGGGACCACTGGAGGATTCTGGAAGAGCAGTGACTTGACCAAGCTTACATTTTAAGATTTACTCTGGCTGCTGTGTTGAGAACATGCTGCTGTGGGGCAGAGACAGAAGGAGAAAGGTAAGATAGATGCTGTTCTACTAATCCAGACAGATGAGGAGGAGAGGGTGAGAAAAAAGTGTTTGGATTCTGGTTCTGTTCTGATAGAGCACTATATTTTGCGGATGGGTTAGATGTAGGAGAGAAAGAGCAAAGTCAAGCGTGACTTCAAGGGTTTTGACCTGAGTGGGAAGACAGGCTTGGAGAGTAAAATTAGGAATTCTGTTTCAGACGTGTTAATTTTGAGATGCTGGTCCACTCAGATGGACTTGTTGAGTAAACAACTGGAGAGCCATGTCTGGAGTTCAGAGAAAAGATGCAGTCTGGAGATACAAACTTGGGGGTCTTCAGTTGTAGACTGGTTCAAGCCACAAGATTGATAGAAGCTCCCTAGGCTTGCGGAATGGGTGTGGTTATAGAAAAAAAGAGTGCTGATTGATGCGGCCCACCAACATTCAGAGACCAGGGGGATGAAAAGATAGAGGAAAGGGGAGAGAAGTCTTGAGAGACCACTCAGGGAAGCCAAGCAAAGACAGTGTGTTAAGTTGGGGAGATATTGGAGGTATAGCTCAGTGATGGAGCCCTAGTCTAGCATGTGAGGCCCTGGGTTCAATCCCTAGCACCAGAATAAACAAAACAACTAACTGCCAAATGCTGCTGATGGCCTAGAAATGGGATTGTAATATTTTACAACTACTTCTTAAACTGCTTAATATGAACATCTCCATAGATATTTTAGTACACATTTTGAATAGATGTAAGGTTTTTTGGTCATTGTGAACAATGCAGAAGCTCTGTACTATCTCTTTAAGCATAACCTTAATAATTGTTTTCATTGTAAATTGATAAATTATATGTATTTATAGGGTATAATGCGATGTAACAATGTATATATACATAGTGTGGAATGATTAAATCAAGATAATTAACACATTTTGGTGGTGAGAACATCTGAAACTTAGAAATTTTGAAACACACAATATACTTATTCACTATAGTCACCATGCTGTGCAAACTCAAAATTTTATTCCTCCCATCTAACTGATCTTTGTTCTATCTAACGTCCTAACAATTTTCTTAGGATAAAATGCTACATAAAGGAATTACTTGATTACAAATGTGCTTTTGCATATTGTCATGATTGCTTTTATTCAATGAATATCAGTCTTAACAGAGTGCCTGTTCCCCTGTACCCTTGGAAGAGTGGGTAAAATTCATTTTTCATTTCTGCCAAGTTTCTATGTGGAAACTCAATTTATATCTGACTGCTAAATGAGTCTGAATATTCCTACCTTGAATGCAATCTATATTTTTGGTGAATTTTCTACTAATGTTCTTAGCCTATTTTTCTATTGGAGTATATGTCCTCTTCCAATTAATTCATTTTATGTAAGGAATTCTTGTATACTAACACTATTAACCTATTTTTTTCTGCTATATATGTCAAATTTGTTGTGTGATTTTTATTTCTGGCCTTTGATGTGGTATTAAATTTTTATAGAGTTACATCATCGATATCTTCATTTACTACTTTTACCTTTATGGTATTTAGAAAATCTTCTCTCCCCTAGATTATAAATTTGACAAAGGAATTCCTAAAGTGATTTGTCAGTGAAACTATTTATATTTTGTTTTGGCAAACACTGTTCTCTAGAAAGTTTTCTTATTTTCTTTTGTCTCCTAATAGTGTATTTCAAAAGACCTTATTAGATTGTTTCCACAAACGTCCCATTAAAGTCACAACATTTAAAAAATAGAATCCAATAATGTTAGGGCCAAATGGAGAAAAGAGCAATACTAGCTTCAGGGTAAGGAAGAATATAAGTTAAATGGTTTATGTATGTTATATATATTTTAGAAACCTAGCCATAATTTTCAGTTTTTAACCACATATTTAAATTGCCATTCTATGTAATTTTATCACCTAACTCCATGAGTCTTAACTAAAAACAGGATTTGATTTGGCACAGTACAAATGTTTAAGTAATTAAGAAGGGCTAAAGGTCTCAGCACCTGCTTCTGATGCCTTTTTCTATATGTGACTTTTAAAGAAAATACTGCTGGCAATGTAGCACAGGTGGAAGAGCCTGGGGCCCTGGAGTCAGGCTTTCAGCTGAAACTGCCACTTACTACTGTGGTACCTTGGGCAAATTCCTTTACATCTTCAAGCCTCTGTTTTCTCTTCCCTATAACAAGGGAAACAGTCAGACCTGCCTCAGATTCGGTGCAAGGATTAAATGAGATAGTGCATGTCTAGCACTCAGCATAGTGCTTGGTATACAGAAATACACAGTAAGTGTTAGCTTTACTATTATCTTTACAATCATTTCTAAATTCTGCAAATGTACCATTACCTCTTTTGCTAGTTTCTGTCCTTGTTCCATACATATAGGTTTTTCTTTCATATCATTCAGTCTTGCTAAAGTTTTGGGGTCATCTCGGAGGTCAATCTAAGAAAGGTCAATAAAGTCCCATAATATTACAAGTCTTTAAAGAGAAATCAAAGCATGCAGTCTTATTTAAGCTCGACATAGAGCAAAAGAAAGATTAAACAAAATAATTTAATTTTTTACAACTTCTATAATTGTTTTCTTTTGGCACTTTTTTTCAAAAGTATAAAATAACTTATTAACTTGCAACTGAGGTTAAACATACATACACACACACACACACCCCTAACCTTGGGACCATGTGTCTAAAAGTAATCCCCCAAAATTGGCCATAGAGTTTATTCCTAAATGGGTAAAATCAAAGCAGACATACCTGAGTTCCTATTAATAAAAAGGGTACATTTGGTGCATATTCCTTAAGTTCTGGTACCCACTCCTCTTTCACATTTTGAAATGAGGCTGGATTTACCACAGAGAAGCATATGAGGAAGACATCAGTCATTGGATAAGATAATGGCCTCAGACGATCATAATCTTCCTAAGGAAAAAAAGACAAAGCTGACTATGTTTCCATGTCTATAGTTCACTAATAATATGTACATCAGCTCATAAAGTCAAACAGAGGCAATCTGAGAGTATTCCATAAATAGAACATACAGCACCCTACCTAAAAAAAGTTAATTCCAATTGTTTTTGCTCTTCTTTTCAAAATTCTGAACACTAGTGGGACGAAAGTATGAAAGTGTCATTAACAAATCCAATGAAAACTAAGAAAAAACATTGTGATTACTAATGCTATCAATAAGAACCTTTTGTTTTATTGGTACTGGGGATTGAAATCAGAGGCATTCTACCTCTGAGATACACCCCTAGCCCTGTTTTTTATTTTTATTTTGAAACAGTATCTCACTAGGTTGATGAGAGTCTCACTATTTGCTAAGGCTGTCCTACGATCCTCCTGTTTCAGCCTCCCAAGTTCTGGGATTACAAGTATGCACCACCACACCAAGCCACTGAGAACGTGTGTGTGTGTGTATGTGTGTCTGTGTGTGTGTGTGTACCCAGAGGCATTTAACCTTTGAGTGTGTGTGTGTGTGTGTGAACCCAGAGGCATTTAACCTTTGAGCTACACCCCCAGCCCGATTTTATTTCTTATTTGGAAACAGGATGTTGCTAGGTTGAAGAGAGTCTAACTGCTTGCTGAAGCTACCCTTGAACCTGCAATCCTCCTGTCTCAGCCTCCCAAGTACTGGGATTACAGGTGTGCATCACCACGACCGTCCCACTGAGAGCCTTTTTAACTGAAAAGTCTACACAGAGAATTGAGGAGAACTAGATGCTAAGCATTATAAATTAAATACATATACTGAATACTTATGATATGTCAAGTACTGATCAATATGCTTTTTCATGGTTTACTTAATCCTTGTAATGACATTATGATACAAATACCCTTATCCTTGCTTTCCTTTTGAGTAAACGGAGGGACAGAAGGCAAATAACTTGTGTAAGGATACACAGCCATAATAAAGGATCTTGGATTTAAAGTCTTGCAGATCTGACTCCAGAGATAAGCCCTTAGCTACACAATACTTTCTGCTTGGAGACACTCGAGTTTTGCTTTTATGTTTCTATAGTTTTCTTAATTGTGTGTATATGTGCATGCACAGACTCACATGAGGCTCGCAGGCAGAGAGAGGGGGGGGGGAGAAAGAGAATTTAAAGATAGAAACAAATACAGTAAGTCCCCAAACCTCCCTCTGCCCCCCAACTTCTGTTTCCTTTCCCAAATGTTTTCTGTCCAGTTCTTTTTCTATGCATGTATGCACCTGCAGCTGTACATCCTCATACATCTAGACATAAACGAGAGCGATCATGCAATACATGTGGTACTGCACCTCCCTTGTCCAGTCTGAACTGGAGGTCTCTCCAAATCAGAACACACTAGACCACCATATTGTTTTAAACTTCCACTTCTCAGCTATCTTCTTGATGGGTAGTTTAGTCTCCATCACAAAAGGCAGTGAACATCCTGTTTTGCAGAGACTATCTTAATATAACTTTCAATTCAAGCATATAGTCATCCCTTGGTATCTGTGGGGGATTGGTTCTAGGACCCTGATAATGTAAAAATCCACAGATGCTGTAGTTCCCCACATAAAACAGCACAGTATGCATTATCTCCACACATCCTGTCCTATACTTTAAATTATCTCTAGATTACTTATAACATCTACTACAACTGCAATTCTATGTAAATAATTGCTATATTATATTACTTAGGGAATGATGACAGCAAAAAGTCTGCTCATAAAGAAGATGACTTAACTGAAGGTGATGCGGGGAGGGGGGCACCCTAATGCACATGATGTACTTTCACAAAAATATCAGAGTCAATCACTAAACTGAACTTGAGAAGGAGGGAGGGGAGGAAGTTGGGCAGGAATTGGGGAAGGGTTAAATGAGAGATGTGTACATGTATGCCTTTACCAGCTTGCAAAGATGGATGATTACAATGCACCCCTCCCCCCCCCCCAAAAAAAGTCAGATTATGTTCACTGCAGACATTTTTTTTTTTTTTTTTTGGTGGGACTGGGGATTGAACCCAGGGGCATTCTACCTCTGAGCTATATCCCAGCCCTTTTCATTTTTTGTTCTGAAACAGGGTCTCACTCACTTGCTAAAGGTCTGGTCACATTGGTAAAGCTATCCTTGAACCTGCAATCCTCCTGTTTCAGCTTCCCAAGTACTAGAATTACAGGTGTGTACCACCAGGCCCAGCCTGCTACAGACACTTCTTTCCCCCAAATATTTTCAATCCACTGTTGGTTGAATCTGCAGATGAGAAACCTACAGATACAGAGGGTGGGCTGTATTAAAGTCTTAAACTCTTGACTTTGGAGGACCTGCTGTTTTATCGAAATCTTTTAAAGGGCATACCTATACTCTGGAATCATACCTCGAAACAGTGGGGAAATGCTGGCCCCAATCTTCAGCACCCTTTATTTTTTAAAGTGGAAGCCTCCTGTTGGTTTGACTAAAGCTGGGCCCTGGTGTTAAACAATTAATAAAGAAATCAAGTAGAGTGGGCATGGAACAGTCAGTTACTACAAAAGAACTATTATAAGAATATATTTTGAAAAACCAATTTGAGTGTGTTAAGTAATACAACTTACTTTTCACCCTGTATTACCTATTTAAAACTGCAATTCCATAAAGAGAATAAAAAGATGAGTATTCAATTTAAGCATCCTACCTAGGAGCTCTGTGCTTCTGAGCAAACCTGTGCTTAGCATGGCCTGGGAATGTGATGTCCTCATTAAAAATCATTCCTCATCCAGATTTAGAGTTCCAATTTTCACAGAAATAGAAATGGGGATGCTATCCCATAGGCATATAAGGGATAAATGAAATAATGCAACTTTATAAAGCACTTGGAACCACATGTGGCACCTGAAAGAGCTCATCGCACTTTAACAGAGATTCTTTATCCTTTGGGAAGCAGGTTCTCCCACTCCTCTGCAAAACCATGCAGGGTCCCTGGAGTCCCACGTGTTCTTGGCTGTGTCTTTCTCTCCAGCCACAGAAGAAACTCCTTCAGTGTGAAATAAAATTTTCTACCCTCCCAACAAAACACACAAACTGAGGTCTCTGGAGGGTAGTATAATTTCTGGATTAATAAAAATAATGATATATTATTACTGTATTAATTAGTTATTTTGGCAACAGCCTTAAGACTATTTAAAATGTAACAAAGGAAGATTTATATTTTTTGAGAATGTCAAATTAAATATTTTAATGAAAATGTTACTTTTCAAGCAGTTTTGCCTCCTCAGGGAAATACAATTGGCACTCTTTCTCTGTACTCATTCCCAAAGTCAGCAATAGCCCCACCTGGGGGTGGGGGTGCTGAGCCAATCCAGGGGGTCAGTAGTAGCCTCAGGTGTGATTGTGTGATTAGGGGGCATTGAATAAAAATAAGGGGGTGGTGGAAGTGCCTGGGGAGGCGTTGAGTGATTTTTTTATTTCTGAAAAGGGGGTAGAGTAAGCCAATAATTTTGGGATTCTATGTTAGGGGAATATTGTAAGAAACACCAAGCAGCTGAATTCAAAGTTCTCCACAAACACATAATAGTACTAATGCAAACATTCCTCAGAACAGAAGCCTGTTACACAGATTCCTTTCATAACCACAGTGAATCCCCCTTTCCTTGGTGAGGGATGCGTGGGCACAAAGCAGGACAATCACAATCACTCGTGTCTAGGTATTTGTTAAACAACAAATTTTGTTAAGGTAATTAAATGTGGAGAACTAGGGTTATTAAAAAAAAAAAGAAAGAAATACAAAAACAAATACATCTAGAACTCTTTGTAAAGAGATACTACTTTTGAAGTCTGAACTACCTAAAATGAACTCCTTCTGCCTGTTCCTCTGGCTAAATAATTGGCAGTTATTATAAGAATGAGACCTTTCTGCTTCCATCCAGCCTGAATAATTAGAAGTCTAATAATAGATAGCAAATTAAAAAAATAAATGATCCCCTGTGCATACTGTACCCAGCATCACATAAAACTATTTATACCCACTGCACCATATCTGAGTGAACTTAATATGAAATGTTGGATTTGGAAATATATAAGAAGCTTGTAGAATCTTTCATCTCAAATTGTGTCTTTCAAATCTGACAATATAAAGAAATTTAAATATAGAGCAACTGCCCTTAAATGACCATTTATCAAAGTCAGAACTTTTCCCAATCAACTTTCCAGTGTCCTAATTAACAAACCAATTACATATTATAGTTCTAATTTAAAAACTAGGTATTTAAACATTTAACTGGAACATTCTCAGGAGTAAAGTATATTAAAGACAATTATTTGATCTCATAACCATGAAAAAAATGGTGATTTTGGTCAACAAAAATTTCAGACTGCTTTAGCTTCTTCTCTGCTAAGTAGCGAGGTTTTTTAGCTTTGTTTTGTTTTTTGTTTTTGGTAACGGAGATTGAACCCATGGGCATTCTACCTCTGAGCTATGCCCCCAGCCCTTTTATTTTTAATTTTGAAACAAGGTCTTTGCTAAGTTTCTGAGCCCAGCCTCAAATCCGTGATCCTCCTGTCTCAGCCTCCCAGGTACTTTGGTTTCAGGTGTGCACCATTGTGCCTGTTTATATCAGTTCTTAAAAAGTGAGTTCTGCCGGGCGTGGTGGCACACGCTTGTAATCCCAGCATTCGGGAGGCTGAGACCGGAGGATCCGGGTTCGCGGCCAGCCTCAGCTACCTAGTGAGGCACTCCGCAACTTAGCGAGAACCAGTTTCAAAATAAAGAATAAAAAATAGGGCTGGGGGTGTAGCTCAGAGGTATAATGCCCTTGAGTTCAATCCCCAGTACTGCAAAAAAATAAAAGATAAAAAATAAAAAATAAATAAAAAGTGAGTTCTGATAGCTTAGTGATTAGGCTCTCCATTATTGCCAAGACTCCTCAATCTGTGATGATGGCAACCATACCCTCCTAACAAGAAACACAGACAGAAGGCCAAAGAAATGTGTTCTGAGAGGAAACAAATGATTTTCAGAACAACAAAGAAAAACAGCAGATGCCCAGCAGCTGAGACCCTGTTTATGTTTGGCTCAGCCAGTAGGACCTATGAGCCTCTCTGCTTCTGCACTATTCTTACCTGCTTCGTGTGGACCTGGACATTCCCTCCTACTTTACAGGTCTTTATTTAAAATACATGTTTGTAGGTTGTATGACCCTATATAGACTATACTACATGGAAGATGGTCTAAGGATATATATACAATAAAAGATCTAATTATACCCTCTGGAACTTATGGTAGTTGGGAGCTAAAGACATAAACAGAAAAAGTCAGGCATATACAACAGTGGAGTGATAAAGGCGGAAGTTGGAGTAGGTGAATGGATAAATGTTTAATCTGAGAAACATTTACTAAGTGCCTACTAGGTGCCCAGAATGGTGCTGTCATCATCAGGGACATGAGGGAGGGGACCAGATTCCAATATGTGATTTGTAAAACACTTTGCAAACATTTACAAAGCTCTTTCATAAGCTACCTCTATGTTAAAGATAAGGAAATGAGCACGAATGATACCCACAGTGTGTCTGTGCACCACAAAGGCAGAGCCTAGAAGAGAAGAAACTGGGGTTGGTGTGGAGACATGCATAAGGTTAGAGCCGATGAGAAAGGATCCTGATAGGTGGGGAGATACAATCACCTGTGTAACAATCTTTGTTCTTGGGAAATTCAGAGTAAGATAAAATGTGCATGAACAGATTATTATAAGTTAGAATGTGATATATACCAAAAGTGGTAATTAGGAGACATGAAAAAAGACTTCATAGAAGCAGCATTTGAGTTGGACCTTACAGATTGGAGAGGATTTGAACATATACAACCAATGTGGTCTTGGTCAAGGCCCTTATTTCTTTGCTTGTGAAATGGGAGGATATCATTAACAAATGCTTTGAAAGTCATGTAAGAGTATCATAATCTAGGATGTTGATTTGACTTAGGGAATAGTCATTTATCAAAGCCTGTGAGATTTTTCCTCTGTGACAACCCAGCATGAGAAAACGTGGGACCACAATTAAATAATTCTTTCATAGGCAAGCCTCAGCCTTCCAAGGTGTAAAACAGCTGCTGATTACTTTCAGAGATAATTTAAAATGTCTAACAACTAGGTAAGAATACCCTGACAACTGGTGGCTTTGTGGTATATGAACAACAGTAACTCTGTTACTCCCAAGGCTGCACAGTGTTATTCTCCGTCTGAAACATCTGTTTCTAATGAGAAGTCCAAAATAGGTACTAAGATGAATAGTGTTTGTCTAATTTACTATTACAGAAATTTCTATAGTAATTCTTGGTAGTAGTAGTATATGAAATCTCATTTCCTTTATGTATTCATTTTTGTCACTTTTGAGTTCATTTAAGTTTGTGGAATTAAGATACCACTTTTTCACATCCTTAAAGATAAGTCTAAAGCTGGAAGTATAACTGAGTGGTAGGTAGAGCACTAGCCCACCATGCGTGAGGCCCTGGGTCCCATCCCCAGCACTGCAGATAACAACAACAACAACAACAAAAACCTGGTTCAGAGCTTATCAGTGATGAGTTTACTGAATTTGCCCTCGACCACTTCCCACTCCTACTGGACTAAAGAAAATTTGGGGAGGAAAAAGAATGTTTTAAAAAGTGCTATAAATCCCTAAGAGGTAATTAATTGTTCTTCAAAAGCGTTTCATATATTTGATCTTTCCTTCTTCTTTTTAACCTTCCTTCTGGCTGTGAAATGGTACTTACGTGTCACAAGCCTAATTAGTTCTGTTACTAAAAGAATTCTTGAGACATTGAAGGTTTACCTTCTAACACTCACCAGTTGTCACCTTCATCTGATTTTTAATAAGTCAGTCTACCCTTTAATTGCCAATTTAGGAGCTGGGTACCAGGTTGTGGACTTTTTCCACGTCTTCCTTTTCGTAACTCTTGTCTAGGTTAGCTCGAGAAAAAGGAGAGGAAATGCACATCGGGTGGGGCAGGAACACAACAGGGGGAGGCCTGGCCTTGCTGTTATCTTACTGTGTTTTCAAGAACCCACACTTCCTCATCTCTAAAAGGAGGAAACTGAACTAGCAGATCTCTACATTCATGCAGAAAAGGCTCAAACTAAGTTTTACCCCATGAGCAGCGCTAGTAACAGATTTAATGTGGGAGGAGGTTTCAACTCCTGGATAAAACTCAAGTCTTAGGATTCTGTTTTATCTAAGCTGACCCCACAAGGCAAAGAGCAAGACTTAGCTAAATATGCCCTCCAGCAAGCTTCATTTCCCCATCTGTGAAGCGAGAGTAAATATAGCCTACACATGTTGAGAGAAGAGAGTTGGTCAAATGCTTTGAGCTCTTCTAGCAGACAAGCTTGACTTTCCAAAAAAAGACAAGTCACAGCTTCAGAGCCAGTACTCTTTCTTTTGTACACAATGAGGTGACTCCTCTGGTTGTAAAGCACTAGAGCTGAAATTCTACATAGTCCAGAGCTACAATTACAAGTTCTTTCACTAAAACAGAGGTCAGCAGAAAGAAGGTAAATGTCAGGTCACACTTCCACGGGTTATACTTCTTTCCTAACTTTATGGCACAAATTTCTTGTTGACGGAATCACTGCTTATTTAATTCCAATAAATATTTGGCAAAAAGGTGCTGAGCTTGGTGTATACAGTAGTGAAAAAAGCTGACATGGAGTTTAATGTATTTAGGGAGAGTAGGCAAGTGGCTCTCAACTAGGCAGTCTGACTTGGTGATTAGGGATACACTGGAGATTTGAGAGGTGCTCTTTTTTTCTTTTTGGTACTGGGGATTGAACCCAGGGACATTCTACCTCGAACTACACCCCCAGCCCTATTTTTTTTTAATTTATTTTGAAACAGGGTCTCACTAAGTTGCAGAGGGCCTCACTAAATAGCTGAGGCTGGCCTCGAACCTGCGATCCTCCTGTCTCAGCCTCCCAAGTACTGGGATTACAAGTGTGCACCACTACATCTGGCTTAAGAGGTGCTCTTGATTGTCAAAGTGAATGGGAGGCTAGGATGATGGCACATGCCTGTAATCCAAGTACCTGGGAGGCTGAGACAGGAGGATCACAGGGTTAAGTGCAGCCCCAGCAACTTAGTGAGAGCCTCAGAAACTTAGCAAGACCCTAGTTCAAAATAGAAAGGGCCATGGGTGTTGCTAAGAGGTAAATGCCCCTGGGTTCAAGTCCCCAGTACCAAGAAAAAAATAGGTGAACTCTACTGGCATTTAGAGGTGGGAGCCAGGATGCCATGTAACCTGTACAATGCAAAACAGTCCTGAGTCCCATATGATTGATGAAATGTTCTGCCAGGCATTCAAGAACATGAAAAACCCTTTTTTAATTACAATGAATCCAGGACCTGACTAGGTTGAATGTATAAGCACAAAGTTTTTTGTTTTTTGTTTTTTTTTTAGCATGTCTTTAATGGCTTTTCTAGGAAGGTACTCTTGATCCAAAATAAAGGACAAGACTGTATTTTATTTTGGTCAAAACATCATAGGAGTTGCTTACCATCATAGAAAATGACAGACCAAACCAGACTATCATAGTAATGAATGCATATCTATGTTTTTAGCAGCACAATTCATAATTGCCAAACTATGGAACCAGCGTAGGTGTCCATCAACAGATAGATTACCAATTACACAATGGAATTCTATTCAGCTATAAAGAACAAAATTATGTCATTTACAGGGAAATGGATGGAACTGGAAAATATTATCCTAAGTGAGATTAGTAAGTCACAAAAAGTGAAAGGCCAGATGTTTTCCCTCATATGTGGAAGCGAGGGAGAAACTGGGACACAGGAAGGACTCCAGACAAAGGAAGAAAAACCTTTGTGGAATGAGAGAGGGGACCTAAGTAAGGGAGGCAGGATGGGGGAGGAAGACTCAAAGAGGGAAACACTTCAATGGACATGATATACATGCACACATTTATCAATATCAATCACAGTGTAGTACAAGGGGAGGTTGGGAAGGGATGGAGCGGGGTGGGAACTGGGCCAGGCTCACCGAGGGCTCTGTGCATGTATGCCGCTATCACCCTGAACTTCATCTTTTTTTTTTTTTTTTTTTTTTTTTTTTGCGGTACTGGGGATTGAACTCAGGGACGCTCTACCTCCGAGCTATACCCTCAGCCCTATTTTTTATTCTTTATTTTGAAACCGAGTCTCACTGAGTTGCGGAGTGCCTCACTAGGTAGCTGAGGCTGGTCTCGAACCCGGATCCTCCAGTCTCAGCCTCCCGAATGCTGGGATTACAAGCGTGCGCCACCACGCCCGGCTCCTGAACTTCATCTTGATGTATGATTACAATGCACCAAGAAAAGAGAAGAAAAGATCACAGGCCACTGGCAATATTTCTGTTAGTATCTGAATCACCAATAAAATACAACTATGTTAGTCAACTTTTGCGGCTGCTGTATACATGGTTAACTTTACCTGTAGCTACAGGCACCTTGTGACTTCATGATTTCTGCATTATTCAGTCTGGGAATTTAGGAATTTACACTTGAAAGAAATATTTTTATGATGAATTACTTTTTCTTTCTATTTCATACTACTGCTAGGATGTTATATTGATTTAAAATTATGTGACCAGGGCAGTGGTATTACCTACAGATTTCGTTTGAGGATAAGTAAAGGATGAATATTTGTTATGAAAAGAGGACTGTGTCTAATATACTTGAGGCCCCAAGTTAGGCAAAATTGAAACAAAAACTGCCCTAACTGCAAAGTGGGATAGCTGCTATGTAGGAAAAGACCCAGGTACTAGGAAAGAGAATAACTTTGAAGACCAGCTTCACCTGGGTAGTCAGGAAAGATCTCTCTAAGGGGGTGACCTCCAACTGGAGGCCTGAGGGAAGAGTGAAGAGGTCAGATACAGGACTAAATGTATAAAAGCCCCAAGGCAGAATGACCCTGATGGACACTGAAGCCTCTAGGAAAGGCCAGGGTGACAGGTGGGGCTGGAGAGGGAACTTACGTGCTATGAAACATCATTCCAGGGGGCCACATAATTTGACTTTGTAAAAAGTCTATACAGTCAAGTGTGGTGGTGCACATCTGTAATGCCAGTACTTGGGGGGCTGAGACAGGAGGATCTCAGTTTCAAAGCTCAGCAATTTAACAAAGCTCTCAGCAACTTAGCAAGACCCTATTTCCAAGTAAAAAATAAAATAGGGCTGGGGGTGTAGCTCAGAGGTAAAATATCCCTAGGTTCAATCCTCAGCATACATGCCACGCGCACACACACACGGTGTCTATGCAGGTACTTACAGGAGCATGAACTGGAGGTGGACAGGAACACAAGAAGAGAAGTTACTAAAAGAACCCAGGGAGAGAAGATGGTGGGCTGGAGTATATGGAAGCAGAGAGTGGCTAGAGAAACGGTGGCTTCAATACTTACCCTGGTAGGAGACTCAGAATGGGCTGAGGGGCTGGATGTGGGGTGAAGGAGTAATCTGGGTGCTGGCTTGTGCAGCTAGGAGGATAGTAAGATGGTATCCTTTACAGAGATGAGGAAGACCAAAGGTGGAGAAGCACATTTGGGAGAAAACTGGAGGCTCTGTTGGACGCGTTAAGTTTGAGAGGCCAAGCAGAGGTGAGGAGCACCTGCCTCCACTGGCTGACCCCAAACATCTTAGCTTCAACAGTTCTGAACTAAACTCACTTTGTCCCCTCAAATCTGCAACTCTCTCTGTGTCCTCCATCTTGATAAAAGATGTGGCCCCCCCAATCAGGCTGCCCAAGCCAGAAACCTGGAAGTCCTCAGTAGCAACCCCAAGTACACTCATAGCATCAGCTCCTATCCCAAACACACACATCACCCAGCCAACTGCCGTGAGCCTCTCCCTCTCCCCACTTCCTCACCTCAGCAGCTCCGACTCATCTTCTAGGCTTCGGTCTAGAGATCACTTTGTCCAACAGGTATCACTGGAACCCCCAATTCAGATCAAGCATCCCCTTGCTCCATACTTCCGTAGCACCGTGAGCTTCTCCTCTATTTCTCACACTGTGATGTCACTGAGAGGCCTCTTTTCTTATCTGTTTCTTCCATGGGACTCACCAAGGGGGAGGGACTAGTTTGTAAAGCCTGGCTTTTGGAATCTGCTTATTAAATTCTTACTGAATAAATGAGTAGTGTGTGGGAAGATGAGGTCGGGAAGGTAAGCTGGTGGCTTATACTGTGTTAGCCTGTCCCCTCCTTTACCAGCTACAAAGCTGGAGGAAGTAGATCAAGTGTCTCATTTCTCCAGTGATAGGCTAATTTCTCAAGTTGCCATTGTCACTTTCAGTGAGGATTCAAATTGGCCCCTGCAATCAGGGTTACTTTTTTTAAGGCACACCAATGAATCTACCCAGCTGCTTAAATGATTTGAGCTATAAACTCACTGTAATGTGAATTTTCAGTGTGAAAGTCTCATGCTGAGATACTTTCAGCATTTTAGTTCCTGTTTCTGTTTAGTACATATATATATATATGTGTATATATGTATATATATATACATATATATACACTAAAATATATAATGTATATTTTAGTATAAAAAATATATATATTTTTTGTCTTCACATTTATTTTTCTAGGTATGGAGGCCAGCATTGACTTTCTACCCAGCATCTACTTCCTTCTTCCTTTTAAAGCCCAGGGCCCATTCAGACATGGGGCCCTGGGAACCCTAATACCACACCTGGCTACAGAAAAGCCATGCTTGGATTAGGCCAGTCAGCAAGTTCCATCCTCCACCCCTCTCACAGGCATTGGTTCTTTTGTGGGCACATGACCTAAGTTGTCCAATCAGAATGAAGCATTCTTGGAGAGTACAAGGTAGACCCTGTCTCTCCCCCTGCTGCTGCTGCTCTTCTCCTCCTCTCTCACCTTCCCCATCCTCTTCTTTCCCACTCCCATCAGCACATAAGGATTTACCACTGGCTGGTCCAATCTCTGTTGCTCTAGGAGACTGGTCAAGGTACCCTCTCCATGGGTCACTGCTGTGGTCTGCCTCATCATCACTGTAATATACGACAGCTCAGTCACTGAATTTGCACTGATCTTCAGGACTAGTGATAAAAGTATCAGGCCTAACACTTCCACCCAGATAGCCCTTTCACCCTATTCAATACTTGGGCTAGAGACTAGTCTCTTGCTGACAAACACTCTTGCAACACCTGTTCTTTTAATACACTAAGAAAACAAGCAGAGCCGGGCGTGGTGGCGCACGCTTGTAATCCCAGCATTTGGGAGGCTGAGACTGGAGGACCTGGGTTCGCAGCCAGCCTCAGCTGCCTAGTGAGGCACTCTGCAACTTAGTGAGACCCTGTTCCAAAATAAAGAATAAAAAATAGGGCTGGGGGTGTAGCTCAAAGGTAGAATGCCCCTAAGTTCAATCCCCAGTACCGCAAAAAAAAAAAAAAAAGAAAGAGAGAAAACAAGCAGCTAAGCAGCAAAGAGAAGATCCCAGCAACTATGATCAGCTGGCAATTCTTATCATGAGCTCCAAGGATGGATGGAAAATATTCACACACAAAAAAATTGTGTCTGTATGGAACATGTACAGACTTTTTCTTGTCGTTATTCCTTAAACAATTGAACAAAATGACTGCTCACATGAAATCTACATTGTATTAGATGATTTAAAGTATACAGGATGATATGTGTAGGCCATATGCAAATACTATGCCATTTTATGTAAGGGACTTGCACACCCACAGATTTGGGTACCTGAAGAGGTTCTGGAACCAATACCTGGGGATAGCAAGGGTCAGCTGTACACTCTGATTAAACCTCAAAGGCTGCCTTTCTCCATGTCAAGATGAGACAGCTAAACTGCATGAGGAACTATGATTAATAAACCCATTTGAAATCTAAAGACCTAAACCACACTCTGCTGGCTAAACACATACAGTGCAATCTGCCATCTGAGGATGAGGAAGGATTCTCAGCAGGCAGGCAAAATCAGGACAACCTAACACACTTCACAGATATGCCTGCAGGGAACAGATCCCTTGAAAATACACAAAATTTTTGCTGGAATGATGAAGATGTTTTGGCACTAGACAGAAGTGGTGGCTGCACCATACTGAGAATGTACTAAACACCACTGGATTATACACTTTAAAATAAAATGGTTAAGTTTATGTTGTGTGAATCCCACCTCAACTTATAAAATACTTATAGAAACATAAGAGTGCAAAGGTGTGACACTGCAGTGCCCCCCACACACACACATACTCATAGATTTCTTTGAAAATTGAGAGGTGCTGAACATGGCAGAATTACCCTGCTGGAAATCCCTGGGTCCCACACACCCCTCACACCCTGCATAAAACACACTTCCACACTGAAGAGCATGGCTTATTCTCCTGGCACAGGTTTGATCCATTCCCCGTCCCCTGCCTGTTCTGAATTACTTCCTTCATCTCCTCTTCTCCAGCCTTTTTGTACTATAGGAGTTCTCCCCAAAGCTCCTGCAGCCCTGGAACAAGAAAACCCATCCCATTACTATAATCTACTTAACTTCACAGAGGGAAAAATGCCTGGCTCCTGCCTTCCCACAAACCCCAAAGATCCCACTGAACCTTCACCATTAGCCCAAAATATTGGACAGCTCCCACTCTACTGATAGGAAACTGAGGTTCAAGGAAGCTTACCACCTGTCCAAAGTCACATGGACAGTTGGACAGAAGTTTGGCAATAGGCAGTTCTCCTAATGGCTAGTTTTAACCAGGCATCCTAGGTATGCCAGGTATGCCAGGTATCAGACATAGACCTTGTGAATCTCTGAGTCCAGTTTGCTACCTATGTGGCCTTAGGCAAGTTACTCACCTTTCTTATTTCCTTTATCTTTCAAATGGATAGATCCTCTCCTTAAACTGCTGAGAAGAGTAAATGAAGGGAGTGAAAAGCACTATAAAGGCACTTAGTGCAGCTGGTGGCTGTTAGTCAGAACCACACCTGCCCAGGAGTGTTCCTTCTCCATTCAGTTTAGATATGAGGCAGAGGAATAAATAGGCAGAAAAGGAAAACTGAAGTTTCTGAAATTGACTGTGAGAGAAATACACTGAAAAGTTTCTCTGATTTAAATAGTTTTTCAGGTTTATATGGCTACCTAAAAAACAAAGAAACCAATATACCTAAAAAATGTGGTTAGAAAACAGCAGTTGATTGTAAAGGGAAATAAAGAGTCAAGATGAACTTGAGCTGTGCTGTGGCCCTCCCTGGCCCCAGGTGCACATGCCAGGGCCCTTATCAGCAGCTGACTATAAAATACTGACCAGATACTCCTTTACACCAGCATTCTCTACATTCCAAGTTCAGCAAATTCAGAAGCTGGATTTCCTACTCTAAAGTACCTAGCTAGGGATTCATGTGACACTGCCCAAAGCCAACCAAGAGCCAGTGAAGAGAAATCAAAGAGAAGCAACACTATAAATGACATGGAAACCTAGGAACTCAGAAACCACAAGATCTGTTTGAAATTCACCAGATAAACTGCACTTTCCCACATGCAATGGTTCAAGCCTATTCTTTTCTATGTATTCTCATAAAACCTTTGCAGGCAGCACTGGGACAGGTACAGTGATCCCTCCAACAAGGACTGTGAGGGTAGTGGCACAGCCCAGGCACTCAGTGAAGTGGTAACGAAACTACCCCTGGACAACTGTGCCCAAGGGGTAGACTCATGTTCAAGATTGCAGCCTGTGGCCAGCCAAAATGAACAGGAGCTTGCTAGCTCCAGCCCTGAGCCCTGCCCTGTATTACCCAAAAAGTGAGTCCCTCAAAGACTGCAGTCCATCACTGGAGTTTGTGTTCTGTGCTGTCTAGAGAAAATTAAACAGTAGGTTTTTTTTCCTTTAAAGAGCTCCTGGCTTATTTGAGGAATCTGGCGAGATCTAGGCATCAAAGAGGAAGATATCGAACAGTAGGATGCCAAAGGCCTGGTCTGAGGCTTAGTGTTGCCTCACAGGGACCACACATGTAACCTTGTGAGTCTTTTCAGCATCTATGAGCCTATTTCTTCATAAATTAAAAAAAGGTAGGGGTAACTGGGTGTGGCGGCTCTTGCCTACAATCCCAGTTCTTGGGAGGACCGAAGGTTCAAGGCCAGCCTCAGCAACTTAACAAGACCTTCAGCAACTTAGTGAGACCCTGTCTCAAGGAAAAAAAAAAAAAAAAGATCTGGGGGTGTAGCTTGGAGGTAGAATGCCCCTGAATTCAATCCCTATTACCAAAAAAAAAAAAGGCAGAGAAAAGAGTAGGACTACTGTGTTATCATTAAGTAGGATAAATGGCACTTGTCTTCTGACTGCACCCTTCAGAAAGTAAACTCTTCGGTCTAGTTTTCCAGACTAGCTGGCATCAGGCCCCGTTGCCAAGCTGAGCATCAATGGCTTCCCTGATGCCTGCCAGTCTTGCCAGAATGAACACGGGTTACTCCCCTCTACTCACTGCTTCTTTTGTATGTTTCTCTTAGCCTGGAATACCTGATCCCAGCTCTGCCTCCCACCCTAAATCCATACACCCATGCCATCTCCTCACCTACAGACCACCCAGACCTGTCCCTACCCCACAGCAAGACCTGTTCTTTCCCACTTCCTGATGTCACTGGCACTGCAGACACAGGCAGTGTATAAGGTGAGGGGGGACTTAACCATTCCAAAGAAAGCTGAAACCTAATAGAGTATATTTGGCTTGTCTGGAAAACATGTTAACTGAAAAATCACTGTCCACACAGACCCTACAGAGTCCACCAAACAGAACCTGCATAAATGGAATACCGGTGTCCATCCAGTGCTGCCCAGTGGAAAGATGCTGGGCCTGGCAGACACAGATTCTGGTCACTAGAAAGCCATACTCTCACATGGAAGGAAAAGGCCACCATGAAGTTCCAGGACCTAGAGGAAACAAAGAGCTCCTCCAAGAGATCCAACTTCTTTTGCTCCAAAGTCTGAATGCCAGGTGAGCTTCCTACAAATTCATTTTCCCAGGTATTCTGAGGCAAACACTGAAAAGAAGAGCCACCACTATTAACTGTGTTCTTCAGATATGTTTCTAGTTATAACATCGGAAGACTTCAGTTAAATCCCAGCTGACTGAACACATACGTTTATCTCTGATCTTTCCCAAATCCTCTAAAATGTATGGTATTAAAAAAAAAAAAAAAAGGCATAAAGCCACAAGGACAAAACAAATAGGGAAGGAGACAACAGCAAGAAAATTTGAGAAATTGAAGGCAAAAGAACAAGTGAACTGACTTAACAGACCTAGGGAGCCCAGTCCTGAGCCAGCAATGAGGGGAAGTTAAGTAGCAGCTCAGGCTGCACAACAGCGTGCGAAGGGTCTGAAGGTGTGGGGACTAGGGCAGCGTGGTCTGGATGTGGGACAAAGGCAGAGACACAAACAAGAGAGGGGACTGAAATTCCATATATGAAGCAGTTTGTTCCCAGATTCCCTTCTCTATCATGGTAATTTCCCCAACTCTGGTGAAAGGCAGAGGATAGTTACTCCCTGAAAAGGGAAGCACAAAGGCTGCTTGGATGGGACACAAGGCCCAGTTGAACATACTGAACACACAAGGCCAGGGTACATGCTGAAAACTGAAACCCCCATCCTGCTTCCTCCAGCTGTCTCAGGACACTGGTAGCCCAGCATGAGCCTCTGAGGCAGGAGAGTAGAAGATTCTTTTCTGGGAAATATAACAACCCCAACCAGACATATCAAAACCTACTGATCCTGCAGATTCTTCAATGAACAGATTTAAACAGACTATAGTACAACAGTGGTTCTCAACTGGAAGAAGTATAGGGTTGTGTTGACCCAAAGGAACATTTAACAACGTTAGGAGACATTTTTTGATTGTCACTACTGGAGGAGGGGTGCTCATGGCATATAGTGAGAAAAGGCTAGAGATGCTACTAAATATCCTATAGTGCACAAGATAGCCCCCACAATAAGAAGAGTCTAGCCCAAAATGCCAGCTGAGTTGGGATATCCTGCTGGGAAAATCAGAGTCAACAAACCCCACTCATATACCACTTCTCACATGCTCAGGAACGAGTCTTGTGAATGAGTGGGCATTTCAGGAAATGCCAAATTAACCTTCATAAAGGGCAGATATCAAAATGAAAGACTATGCAGAGAGACAAAAACTTCAAAAGAACCAGAAGACAAAGAAACAAGAAAACAAGCTCCATTCAAAGGACCAAAATATATCTACTGAGGACACACAGACATTGGACTTATTAGAAAAAGACTAAAATTAGC
>PVLC010009822.1:25310-52816 GCA_004027655.1 Graphiurus murinus
GGGGGGGGGTAAAGGAACATCCAGAGAATAAGAAAGGCCCTTGAACATTAAAAACTGAATCACATGTGGGGGGGGGTATTGGGAATTGAACTCAGCATGATTCTATCTCCAAGCTATACCCCCAGACCTTTTTTTTTTTTTTAATTATGAAACAGGGTCTCATTGGGTTGCTGAGGGTCTTGCTAAGTTCCTGAGGCTAGCCTTGAACCTATGATCCTCCTGTCTCAACTTCCCAAGTACTGAGATAACAGGCATGCATCACCATACCCAGCTTAAAATCACATTTTAAAAAAGGAGGGTACATAACAAAATTGAAAAAAATCTCCCTACAACAGAGCAAAAAGACAAAGTGAGCAAAAATATAAGGAAATTAGAGGTCTGTTCCAGGAACTCCAGCCTCTAAATCCAGGTAAAAGAATTAAAGTAACAGGAAGTGAAAAAAAATCAAATGAAACAAGAAGTATTTTGGAACACATGAATTGTAAGGAGCATAGCAAACAGCTAGACCCTACCCTAAAACAAATGATCCTGAAATTTCAGGAGGATGAAATGGCAGATCCTTAAAAAGTTTCCAGAGAAAGCAAAAACAAAAACAAACCAAAAACACAAAAAGCAGGTTCCTGATGACAAATCAAGGATTAGATTTTGGTACGGAACTCTCAACAGCATAAACAGAAGCTAAATAATAATGGAATTATGCCTTTGAAATTCTGAAGAAAAAAAAAACCTGCCAATCAATTTTCCAACTGTCAATCGGGTATGAAGGAAATAAAAATATTTTCAAACATACTAGTTGTCAAAAATATTGCCCACAAGTATTCTTTTCACAGAGAATGAATTAAAAAAATATATTCTCCATCAAAGTGGGGGAAATAAACCAAGAAGATATGAAATTCTGGTTGCAGATATCTAATTAAGAGATGGTGGCTAAGAGAATCCTAATAAAAATGGGCAGGAGTTGTGCAGCAGGAAGGATATTGCCAAGAGGACAATGGTAGAACACCTGACACGTCTGACTGCATGGAAGGCAACCTGAGGGTGAGACAGTGAGGCAGTGAAAACTAAGCAGGGGAGAAACATCAGCATTAAATCCAGGTAAACACAAGACTGGTACAAGAAGAAAAGAGTCATAGTACACTACATGGCTTGGCTGTGACCACATAGCCATAAAAATATAAACATAGATCATTAGTCAGCCTGAAAATGTAATGCCACTACTGGGAACGAGTGGGTGGGAAGTGGAAGATGTGTGTGAAAGCAAGCTAAAACTTCATCATTTATGGTGCAAAGTCAATACAAGATACTTGTTGCCAAAATAAACAATCATGAGTTGAAAGTGAATGTCTCAGGAGAGTGATATGTGTCTTTTTTGTTATAGGGAAAGTGTCTTCTGTTTCTTCACTATAGGACCATATAGAATTACTAATTCTTGAAACCATCTGCATTATTATTTTAATAAAAATATGACTTTTTTAATTAGGGAAAAGCAGTATGAAGTATAAATAAGCAAATTTCTAAAATTATTCAATATCACCACTTAGAGCCAGCCACTTTCACTTTTGGACTACTTTGTTACAATTTATCCCCTGCATATTATACATATGCATATTTTTCAAAGTTATAATCATGCTATATATAGTTTTGATTCATGCTTTTTCACACTTAACACATCATTAGCCTTTTACATTTCTTTAAATATTTGTTGAAAGCAGTTTTTAATGGATACTATTATTCTAATACATATGATTCTGATTTGACAATTTGACATTAGTAAAATGCATCCATGTGTTTATAATTTATCACTATTATAAATAACAGTGTGAAGAATATAATTTTATGCAAATCTTTGTGTACTCCAAATGTTTTCTTGGCATAAATTCATAGAAACAGATCACTGCAAATTCAAGGGTCTTTGCTAAATTAATCTTCAAACTGGCTGGGTCAGTTTTTACTCCCCAAAACAGTGCAAACCATCATCTACTTTACTCTTTCCTGGGTATCATTTTTTCCCATCTTGTCCAATTTGATAAGAACAAAAAGGTTTTATTTGCATATCTTTGCACATTGTGCGTTCATTGGCTACTTACTCTTCTCCTTTTGTGAACTACTGGTTTATGTCTTTTGTCCATTTTTCTACCAGGGCCACATACCCTTTGGCAAACTCATTTATACTTTGATCTCTTATGATAAAAAGACCAAATACTGATTGATTCCACTTAAATGAAATGTCCAAGATAGGCAAATCCATAGAAACAGGAAGCAGACTAGTGGTTGCCAGGGAATGGGGAAAAAGTAATTGCGGAGGTGACTTCTAATGGGCATGGGGTTTTAGAAGTGATGCAAATGTTCTATGAATTTTATCTTGATTTAGAAGGAAGGAAGAAATGTGTACATCAACAACTTTATCTACCAGGAATGTCCATGTATAATCACTTTCTTCATAAGGCCACTTGTTAGTCACTGATACTTCCATGTGCCCATCTGGGCCACAACAAGCTCTCAGGTGTCTCTTGTTAAGCTGAGCAAGTCAGTTCCCACATCTCCCCCTTCTTCCCACTTGTCGCAGATGGCCACAGGCCACTCTGCAGGCACACCTGACACAAAGCACAGTGAAGTATTCCTATGGGTCCAGACTTGCTGGAAAACAGTACCACCCAAATGAACCTGGCAGCCTTTCTGCTAATGAGCTCCACAAGTCCCATTGTTCTTAAAAGGGCAATGCATTAAAAGTTCCCCCAGTGCTGCTATGAAAATGGATATGCCTCTATTACTGTAGTTCTCTGATTTCGGCCCCTTTGGAAAGGTATCCAGGAGTGGTATAGCTGGATCATATGGTGGATCCATTCTTAGTTTTCTGAGGAATCTCCACACTGAGCTCCATAGTGGCTGAACTAATATGCAATTCCAACAGTGTAGAAGAGTTCTAATTTCCCCACAACCTTGCCAACATTTATTGTTTATTTCTTCATGATTGTCATTCTGATTGGGGTTAGATGGAATCTCAGTATAGTTTTGATTTGTATCTCCCTGACTGCTAATGATGCTGAACATTTTTTCATGTATTTATTGGCCATTTGTATCTCTTTTGTGAAGTATTTATTCAATTCAATTGCCCATTTCTTGATTGTGCTTTTTGTTTTTCTAGTGTAAAGTCTTTTAAATTCTTTGTATATTAGTCCTCTAGCAGGAATAGCTGACAAAGATCTCCCATTCTGTAGGCTTTCTCTTTATACTCTTGATGGTTTCCTTTGATGTGCAGAATTTTTTTAGTTTAATGCCATCCCACTTGTTAATTCTTGTTTTAATTTCCTGAGCTTTGGGAGTCTTGTTGAGGAAGTTTATACCTGTGCCTATAGGTTGGAGTGTTGGACCTATGCCCTCCTCTAGTAGCTTCACAGTCTATGGTCTAACTTCCAGGTCTTTGATCCATCTTGAGTTGACTCCTGTGCAGGGTGAGAGGTAAGGATTTAGTTCCATTTTTCTACAACTGGATAACCAGTTTTTCCAATATCATTTGTTGAAAAGGCTGTATTTTCTCCAATGTTTGTGTCTGGCACCTTTGTTGAAAATTAATTGGCTATAAGTGTGTGGATTTGTTTTTGTATCTTCTATTCTGTTTCATTAATCTATGTGTCTGTTTCTGTGCCAATACCATGCTGTTTTAACTACTACAGCTCTGCAGTATAATTTGAAGTCAGGAATTGTAATGCCTTCTGCATGGTTCTTATTGCTGAGAATTGCTTTGACTATTCTGGGTCTTTTGTTTCTCCATATGAAATTTATGACTGATTGTTCTAGTTCTGTGAAGAAAGACATTGATATTTTGATAGGGATCACTTTTGGTAGAATGGCCATTTTGATAATATTTATTCTGCCTATCCAACAGCAAGGGGGATCTTTCCATCTTCTAAGATCTTCAATTTCTTTATTTAGTGTTTTATAAATTTCATTAAAGAGGTCTTCACAATAGCCAAATTATGGAACCAAACTAGATGTCCATCAACAGATGAATGGATTACAAAATTATGGGATATATATACAATGGAATTCTACTCAGCAATAAAGAACAAAATTATGTCATTTGCAAATAAATGGAAGGACCTGGAAAACATTATGTTAATTGAGATTAGCCAATCACAGAAAGTGAAGGGTCATATGTTTCCTCTAATATGTGCAAGCTAGGGAGTAATTGGGATACTAGAGGGACTCCAGATAATGGAAGAGAAACCTCAGTGGAGCCAGGGAGATTATCTAAGGGAAGGGGAGGGTGAAGAGTGAAGTTCATTAATGGAATTACTACCATAAACTATGTGCACATATGAGAAAATACCAATGTCAATTTCAGTACTCTGTTCTGGGAAGGCAGCAGATGGGGAGGTGGTGGGGGGAAGGGCTACCTAGTGCTGTGTGCATGTATGTCACTGTCAACATGATTTCATTACCTGAGATTATAATGCACCAATAAAAGCACATTTAAAAAATAAATAAATACTTTATTTAAAAAAAAAAATCTCCCCCTCTCCCCCTGTAACCTGATTTTAAAACCCTTCAGCCAGGCATGGTGGTCCATGCTTGTAGTCACAACTTGGGAGGGTGAGACAGGAGGATCACAGGTTTAAGGACAGACTCAGCAAGTAATGAGACTCTCATCAACCTAGTGAGACTCTGTTTCAAATAAATAAATAAATAAATAAATAAATGAATAAATAAATAAGGAAATAAATAAATACTGGGCTGGGGGTATAGCTAGGGGTAGAATGCCCCTGAATTCAATCCCTAGTACCCGCTCCCCACTTAAAAAAAAAAAAAAAAAACCTTTGATAATGTCTAGACAGGTCAAAATCCTCTTTCAAGTGAGCTGATAAGAAAGCCACTATGAAGGTGAGAATCATGAGAAAGGTTCCCTCTATAATAATCTTGCCAACAGGCTCTCTGAGATCCAACACTGACCTAGTTCCTACCAATGCCCCAAACCTTGTGCCAAATGCTAAGTGCCACATGCAAGCTCTTCTCAAGGGGCTCACATCTTTATGGGAAGTAAAGATCTATGCATGAATAAAGCCAAATTCCAGAGATTGTAGCACAGTGACAATTTACCTAGATGAAATTCAAAAGAGGGATCAACCTGCAGAGGGGAGGAAGCTACGGGGTGCCTCAGCCTCAGAATGACCACATTTTCTGGATCAAGCCTGAAGGTCCCACCTGTTGGACAAAGCCTCAGCCCAAGGGAGCAGAGCCCTTCCTCCCTCGTCCCTCTTGATATCCAGCTCATCTCCATGCCCCTAGCATCAAAGAGGCCATTAGAAACACCTTCAGGTAATAAGTGTGATCCCTGGCCCAGCTGGCAGGGGAGGACAGCCCTTTGGAAATTAAGCTAGAGTAATGCAATTTTAATTGAACCAATGGTCAGAATTAAATGCTTGCTCTCAGTGGCAGCTCTTAGAGGGGGCCTGCTTTGAGCAACTCATTTATAATTCTAACCATGATGCCGTTTGAAAGAGGATGGTTTTTCTAGACTGGAACAAGTCTGCAAAAGAGAAAGAAAACATTTTAAAGGGAGGGGACAGAAGAACAGAGAACACTGACACAGCACAAGCAGTCAGCCAAGGGGAAACCTTCACTGCCAAGGAGGGTGCTGGTGTGACAAAGCCCTTCTTCCTTCTCCAGCCACTCCTTGTGACCTGCCCAGGAAGTTTAATACAAGGATGACCTGGTCCATCTGATGCTTTGGAACTAATTCAGCACAAACAAAGCTGCCCTTTTGCTTAGGTGCAGAGCTCAACCTACCCAGGGAGTGAGCTTCAGCTATCACAGTGCATATCTGTCTGGCCCCTTAATGAAAGTGATTTGGCATTTAGGCCTCAAGGAATACCAGCAGAGCCTACTATGTGTACAGTCCTAAGCCAGGTGACACTCTGATGAAGCCAAGGGTGTCTTACAAAATCCTGCTTCCATTTCCTCCTGACAGTGCTTTAGCCCACCTCACAGTAGAGCTGGGTTGGAGCCCCAGTGGCTGAAGATCTGATTCATGCCAACAAATAAGGAGAGTCCCAAACACATCAAGAACAAGGAAGGAGGGTGTGGGAGTGAAAAGGGGGTCGTTCCCATACTCTGGAGACAGTGTACAGTGTGTGCGTGTCAGAGGTGAGGTGCAGGTTACTTGCTGAGAGGAAGTGCCTGAGCACATACACATTGTCTCACTGTCTCGGTGGCTCTGGCACTTTTGCCTGCATCATAATCACCTGAAGCCTAAGCATTTGGATGGCTAACAAGTTGCCAAGAGAAAGGTGCTGGCAGGGGGACCACACTTTGATAACCAGTGCAACCATTCCAAACCCCTGCTGAGCAGCCAGCACCTGTATGAATCCAATTTGGATGTTCCCTCCACCTGCAGAACCCTTACCCAATTTAGCTGTTATTAGCAGTTTATCTCCTGGAAGAGCAGCCCCCAGCTCCCCTCCCATCACAATGTCACAATGTGACAAAATGCCCCACCTACCCTGAAAACTCTGCCCCTGGCACAAGTTTCAGACCACATCTGGTGCTCAAGGGATGTCTGCCAACTGATTGGGTGAATGTTCTCATCTAGTCTTGACAGCCACCATGGGAAGCAGCCGACGCAGAAGGATTTGGGAGCCTACGATGAGGGGGCGGCAATGGGGATGGCAGGGGTGGGGAGCAAACAATATAAGCAGCAGGTGGCAGAGGAAGCTTCTGAATATATTCTGGGAATATTTAGATGAACAGGACAAACACTTCTGAAGAGGCAGCTCCTCCCCTAAATAAGAAAAGGCCTGGGGTAGTCCTCATGGGATAGAAAAGACACCTGTCCTTTGTAGGCAGCTCCCAAACTGCAAGCTGACATTGGGTCAAGGCTAGTGGGCAGAAGAGGGCAGAGTCCAAAGGGGCAGGGAGCGGCACTGCCTCCTTGGCCTGAGGGAAGCCCACTACAGTTCAAAACAGGACACAAGGCCACCCATCAGGGCAAGTGGCATCGAGCTTCTTCTACACTCAGCAGTGCGGAACGAGTGACAGGCCAGCATGCCCCTTTTAAAGAAGTGCAGTGGTTTATGGGTAAATTGAAAGAACAGCCTCCACTTCACAGGGGGAAACAGCATTTACAGGAGCCACTAGACATTTCAGCAGAAGCCCCTATATGTTCCACCCATAGACATCATCCCACCAGCTAGTTCTTCAACCCACAAGAGAAGTATGCTTAGAATATACTTTATATTTGTTTATTATAAATTTAAAAAAATTATTGGTGCATCATAATGCCACATAAACATAGGGTTCATTTTAACATGTGTGCACATGTACACAACATAAATTTGCTCAATTTCACTCCCTAGCACCTCCGCTTTATTGGTCCCTCCCACACCACCACTTCCTCTATTTTACTGGTCTCCCTTCCATTTTCATGAAGTCCTTTTTTATGGAATGTACTTTTTGTATGAAATATTCAACAATGAAGTATATGCCACATAAAGACACATTTGCTATGGTCAAGCTGATTAGAATCCAGGTCTTGGAGTCCAAGCGCCTGCCCTGGAATCTTAGTTTTGACTCTCACCAGTGGTGTGGCCTGGAGCAAGTCACTTGACCTCCCGGAACCTGCAAAATGAGGCAGACACCGCTAATGTCTGCTAGTGACAGAGCAAGTGAGAGGCCTTAGGAGGAACCAATGTCCCATGCTCTGTACTCTGTAAAAATGCCATTTGATGGGCTGTCATTCTTAAGCCCCAGAGTCTATCCTGACCAGGATAGGCCTGCAAGTCTGGGGATCATGAGAGGCAGCTGGCTCACTTCTCCCACCAGTCACATGGAAAAAACAAAGACAATAAAGTCCCCTCCTCTACTTTCTTTTCTTCGTATTAAAATCAACAAGAAAAGTAGCATCAGATCAATACTTCTCTAATGACTAAGTTGTCAGTCACGGGGTGAAAAACTCTGTAATTTAGTTATCAAGCCTACTCCTCATGTTAACACTGATAGCAAGAATCTGAGGTCCACAAAGACACATGTGTGACCCCCTCCATGCCTGCCTTCCCCATATAGCTCCTCCCACTCAGAATATGAACTCCCCATACCCTCTGCCTGCATGGCCTCACTGAGTGCAATGCTTAAACTTTCACTTCCTGGAACACCATGTTTAGCACACTTGGAGTGGGGACAGGGGGCCACAGGTAAGCAACAGAGATGACTGCTCAAACTGGAGGAGACAACTGAACCCTCCTGGGCTCAGTTTGTCCCAGGCCTTGCCCAGCTGCCTTGAGAGCTAAGCTGAGAAGCTCTGATTTGGTCCAACAACCCTACAAAGAAAAACTATTGTAATTCCATTTTACAGACAAAGAAACAGGTTTTGAGAGGTGAAATCTCTTGCTGGGAAGTGGCAGAGCCCTCTGGTGGCCCAATGTGGGGGCCCACACTGGCAGCCAGTGCTCTACTGCCTGTCTACCTGCTTCCCTGCAGGCCCAGATCCTCCAAATGGCTCCTACTGCCACCTACCTCTTCCCATGCAGGCCCCTGCAGCACCTGGTTTCTTGTGCATTTTCCCAGTTGCGCACTGAGACTTTTTGTGGTATGCTCGTGCTCTTCTCCTACAGAAGACGGAGCGGAGCATAGAACAGGCACCAAAACTGACACCACTAGAAATGAAACAGGATGGAGTCCCTCACAAGCTGGCCTAGGCCATCACGCCTTAACTACATATACATTCTCTAAATTCTTACGGCTACCCTGCAAGATAGAAATTGTGTCCCCACGTCACAAAGAAGGAGCAGAGACTCACAGGGATGAGCTGGTTGGCTGATGAACTCCACTACAAAGAGAGCTCCACTGGGAAGCCAGGAGACTTTTTAGGCTGGGCATGCTGCAGGCAGAGCAGCTGCAGCAGGCACTAAAGAGAAACAGCAAACTGCTGAGGGCAAAGAAAGCCTTTCCCAGACCCAAGCAGGCAAAATTGAGCCCCTTGGAGTAAAAGGAAATCCAGCCTACCATGGTCATAAATTTCAGTTTTTAAAAAGCCATGTGTGAGCTGGGCATGGTGGTACACGCTTATAATCCCAGTACTTAGGAGACTGAGACAAGAAGATCGCAGGTTTGTGGCCAGCCTCATCTGCTTAGTGAGGCCCCCCACAACTTAGTGAGACCCTGTTTCAAAATAAAAATTAAAGTAAGGCTGGGAGTATAGCTCAGAGATAGAATACCTCTGGATTCAATCCTCAGTACCACATAAAAAATAAAGTAAAAAGCCATGTGTGGTGTTGCCTTTGTTTTCTTTCTAACTGCTCTCCTTCCTCCTCCTTTGCAGTGCCACTGTCCTGTCTGAAGCCTCTTAGTAATCCCCACTGCTGCCAACATGGAGTCTCTGCTAGAAACTGATACCCCCGTGGAAAGCTGCTTTGTTTTGTTTTGTTTTAATACCATTAGGTCACATCTCCTAAAATCTCCAATTCCACAACAAAACTACAAAAGTCCAATTTTCCAGAGGCCTCTGATCCATGAGGTTCAATGCTACACACCTTTTTCATATCATGGCATGGACTGGGCATGCAGATCAGTAGTAGAGTGCTTGTCTAACATGCATGAAGCTCTGGGTTTTAGCTGTAGTATCATAAGAAAAAAACCATCTTTGTCATACCATGGCACACACAGCAAATGACAAGTTGTACTCAGCCCCCTTGAGGTTCTGCAGTCCTCCAGCACCCTAGAGCTGATAGGACAGCTTCTTGGCACACTCAGTAACATTCATGCCTGGTGTACCTGTCGGGAAGCTTTAGTTTAAAGAGTGGAAATGTCACCAAACCTCAGGAGAACCATGATAGAAGCAGAGAAGCCAGATGGATCAAAGGGCCTGAGAGAAGATGGGACACAGCTGGGGCATAACCAGAAGCCAATCAGAACTGGTGGGACACTGCCTTGCTCCAAGGTTCCCTGCCTGTTGGCCCACACCTGAGCTGGCACATCCCAAACTGACACTGGAGTCCCAAGGAGGGGAACACAGGGCATTCTAAATACCAAAGGCTCTGGAATAGACAGAGGCCATCCATCCTCCTTCCCAACTGAGAGTAGGAAACCAGCATTCCTGTGTGATGTGGTACAGGCTGGAGGTATAAATAGCTTCTAAAAAGGTTAGCAAAATGCACACATGAGACATTTACAGGAGGTTACTAAGGGAAACCAGGATGCTTACTGCCAGCATCTCACCTGTTGTGGCTGGTATCTGGAAAGAACTCCATGGTTCCTCCTAAATTCTGCTCCCTAGGTCCTTCAGGGATGGATCTTGGTGGTGCAGGGACCCAGGGCCTGGTGTCATGAATGAGCATTTCCTAAGCCTTATTTATGTTCAGTGCAGGCCCTCTCCAAAGAAAACCTTTTCTGCAGGAAAACTTTTTTCCAAATCACATCTCTGTCTGGCTCCAATTAGCCCACTCATTCTCCACTTCCTCCTTTGGGAAAAGTCCACCTTGAAGGGTGTTGTGAGTTTGCCTGGCCTGAAGGTAGGAGGAGCCTGATGAGTGAAATACCCTGGCCCTTCCCCCATCCTATCATGCTGGATCCTTGGGTGCTGCCACATGAGTTGCAGGAGGGGCCTGCAGAGGTTGCCTTCGGGACAGAATCCTCTCCTTAGGGAAAGCACCTCCCTGAGCACCCAGAGGGCTGGCAGGAAGGCCACAGCTGCTGGACTATGTCAAATGTGAAACAATCTCACTTGTCATTGAAAAAGCTGCTCCAGGATACACTGGAGTAAAGGATAACTTATAGCTCTCATGTATATGTTTCTGAGTTTGTGTATTTAAGTTAACAGACCTAACACCAGCATGCCCCAAAGCATGCATAAGGACACTGAAACAGTGACTAAATCTGGAACTCACCCCAACACACATCCTCCTATGTGGGTTTTCTGGGACCTGGGATAAACTGGGCTCCCGTCCTCTTCAGGGTATCAAGTTCTGCCTTCCTGCCAAGGATTAAGAGATCAGCCTGCAGCCCAGGCTAGGGAGCAGCTTGCCAGACAGCTCCCCACAGGCTTGTCTGGACAGAAAGAGAACTCTTCCACTTTCCCTGGCTCCCAGCAGCACAGAGGCAGGAGGGAAAATCCTGCCTCTCCAGTCCCTCACTGAGAAGACAGTGGGGGTGTGCAGAGCCCACACAGACCTCCAGAAAGCTAGGCAAGAATAGAGAAGCTCTAGAAAGGCTTAGGCAGAAAACCAGACCTTTCTGCCAGGTCCCCAGAGAGAAGAAAAGCACCTCTGTGGACTTTCACTCCAAAACCCTTGGCAGTCCAAATATCACACTGCCCTTGGACCACCCAGGGACTCAGCCAAGAGAAGGGAGGGCTTCTCTTTAGCAGAAATGTCAGTAAGTGAGCTGGGACATTGGGCACATGATGGGAACTGAGGTCTGACATGCTCTAGTACTCTCATCTTTGTCTTTTAGCCTGTATCACTCTCTACTAATAGTGGCAGAGGTCAGTGGAAAACAGTCCACTCAAAGTTCATTTACTCTGATCAAGCCCTTGACTAGTATATTCCTAATAAGCAAATTGGGCTGTGGCTCTGAACCTAACAAGAGTCATCAAGAAGGCCAAGAATGAGCAAGTGGACTAGAGTTGCCAACCTGGGGGAGGTGCTGTTGCTGTTATTTAAGGAGGCACAGCAAGTGCCCACGTGCATGAGTGAACATTCTGGAGAGAAAGCAACTACTTTCCAGTGCTGAGTGCTTCCTCCTCATTCCATCTTACCTCCCTGAAAAAAGAACCAACTAAAACCTACATACACCACTTGCTTCTCAAAATCTACACAGAACTCTTAGCTATAAAGGATGCAGGCTCTGAAAGCTGGCTCCATGCTCTGCACAAACAATTCTAGATGTGGCCTTCTAGTGGAATTTCCACTGCTTGCAGGCATAACGCACTGTCCTCTTCCACCTGTAACTCCTTTCTCCCACAAAATTGCCCACAGTAGAGTGCAATAATTTCTTGTAATACTTTTTACGCACCTACTATGCATGAGGAACTGCATTAGCTGTTCTTATATATATTAAAGAACTTAAGATAGACTACAACCCTGCAGTTCAGATTCTAATTATCCACATTTCTACTATTACAAAGAAGGTAAATAACTTAGCTAGAATCACATAACTAATACAGCAAGGTAGAGATCTGAACCCAAGCCTGTTTGGTTCTAAAGACCATGGGCTTTCCTCTGCTGCCCAGCAGGCTTAAGGCATGTGTGTGTGTGTGTGTGTGTGTGTGTGTGTGTGTGTGTGTACGCGCGCACATATTTATGTATTTGCTCACTGTTATCATTACTGTAAGATGAATCTGATATCAATTTGGAGGCACAAGGCCTTAATGATCAAGTATCACACAGAAATCACCTACATAAGACATATGAAAGGCATGTGATCAAGACACTTCTACCTAATAGTGCTGCCATCAGCTGTGACAGATCCCTATCTTAAGTTTATTCTTTTGCACTTCCCTAGCATAGTACTAGGTATACCACAGGCACTTGTCACTTGTTCCATCATTTCTTAATTTGCTTATTAGTAATAGAGATTATCACTAACTTTGATCCAAAAATAAGTCTTTTAGCCACTGGGAGAAACACCAAGGAGTTCTAACACACATTTGGGCCAATGAACTATGTGACCCACCATGGGGTAAAAACAGTACTATCCAAGCTTTACATTGATTCTGCTTGGTATATATCTCAGAATCCTTAGTTTAGAATGCCATATGGAAAGCCCTGGTACTGTCACTGGGCTTGACTTGGCATGCCTTTTTGGGTTTAAGTTCTCTGATCTATTGAGGAAACATACAACCCTCACTCAGCAAATGGCTGCAAAGACTCCAGATACCACATCTATGTGTATACAGATACCACATCTATGTGCCTTCCAATCTGGAGGGCATTTCAGCACTTTCTATGACTTCCTGTGTGCATAACCACCTCAAACCAGAGCAGATTCAAAACTACTTCTTAATCCCAGCAGCATTCCTCAGTAACTGTGTGACCTTAGGCAAGTGACCTAGCTTCTTTGAGCCCATTTCCTCATCTGCAACCTCATCTCAGGAGGTTGTTTCATGGAGTAAATACAATAATACCTGTATTTGGTTGCCCCATGCCTGATAATGTAGAAGGCACTCAGTAAATATTAGTTGGCACCAACTGTATGCAGAACAGCTCTGACATACATGTGTTCAGTTGATCACAGTGACAAGTAAAGGAGGTAAGGGAAGAGGAGGTAGAAAGAGAAGTTAAAATTAGAAATAATTTTTTAAAAATCTCCCTCTTTTCTTTTTTTTTTTTTTTTTTCTTTTTTTTTTTTTTGCGGTACTGGGGATTGAACTCAGGGGCATTCTACCTCCGAGCTACACCCCCAGCCCTATTTTTTATTCTTTATTTTGAAACTGAGTCTCATTAAGTTGCGGAGTGCCTCACTAGGTAGCTGAGGCTGGCCGCGAACCCGGATCCTCCGGTCTCAGCCTCCCGAATGCTGGGATTACAAGCGTGCGCCACCACGCCCGGCTCTAAAAATCTCCCTCTTTTCAACCAATGTCAACTACTCATTTATCAACTATACTACTTAAAAGCTAGTCTTTGAATGAGTTTTGCCTCTTGCCCTCCATACCTTCTGATGAAGGTAGCAACAGCTACAATGCAGGCAGCCAAAAGGAATCTGGGAACTGAGAATTGGTTGTACAGAGTTGGACTGGTGTGGTGAAAGGAGGTGGCCTCTGGCACCTTGAACTTACAGCAGTTCTCTGTCTTTAGATGTTCCTCTAACTTAACCGTTTAGAAGCCAAGGCCACATCATGCTAACACCCCACCACAGACACACACATGCCATTTTCCAAATTCCAACACAGATCTGACCATGCACAATTATGAAAGCCAAATCCAGACAAGCTACAAAGAACAGCACTCCCTCTACTGAGCACAAAGTATATGCTGGGCTCAGTGCTAAGCATCTGCTATACAATATCTATCTGCACAGGGGGGTGGTCTTTTATTATTTAATCCCATTTTACAGATAAGAAAACTGCTATTGGACTTCTCCCAAAGCTATTTTCTAAGCCCTTCAGTTGTTCGTCTGTCCTCAACCACTCAAGTCTGCATGGTGTACAGAAACTTGTGCCTGAGCCTTCAGATCAAGTCACAGAGCTGGATTCTGTAAAACTTCATCACACAATCATCTCAGCCCCAGAATAAAAGTGAGTCTGGGAAGGCGGCAGAGCTGGGAAAGGGAAACAGAGCAGCCCTTAAGCCTTCAGCAGCACAACCTGGCCACTTCTGATTTGCAAAGACAGGCCAGAGGCTGCAGGAAGAAGGTGCATTTTCTCCCAGCACAGTAATCTCTCCAAAGAAAACCCAAAGTCACAGGGCACTCCAGAGGGGAGAAAGCTCTGCCTCCAAGACTGTGACTGAACTCCTAGTCCTTCCTCTCCCACACCCACCCCAGGGAGTGGCTGAATGGTTGTTGTTTTTCTTTTTCCCTGTGGTCCTCTGGTAACACCACAAATTACATTTTCAGGGACTGGAGTCCCAGAGTGCAATGATGTTGTAATAAACATAACCAGGACCAAATGCCTTCCCATCATGTTAGATGATGCCATTTCCCACCAATCAGGCTCCTTGGGCAGGCAGACCACTCACCAATGAGGGACCAGACAGAGGCTGTGAGGGGGAGACTTGGTCATCTGCAACTAAAAATAAAGGCACTTCACCATTGGCCGCAGCGACTTTGCAACAGGAGTTGAGACCCACACACCAGTCGCCACAGGGAAGGACCCATACAGGCAAAAACTTTCACAGCCCAGGGTTCACATGGGTGGGCTGGTCTGCGTTTGGTTTTTTTGTTTGTTTGTTTTTCTAATACGGCTGTCTAGGGAAAACACCTGATCTGGAGGGAGACCCTGTCAGACATACCCTCCCACCTAGACCCTCAGTTTCCAAAGGCTCTTCAAAGCTACAGGGAATTGGGGAAAGGGAGGGGGTGTCAGCCAGAGGCCAAGACACTCACCTGTCCAGCCGTGTCATAGAGTCC
The DNA here is from genome assembly GCA_004027655.1 of Graphiurus murinus. Lineage (NCBI taxonomy): Eukaryota > Metazoa > Chordata > Mammalia > Rodentia > Gliridae > Graphiurus > Graphiurus murinus. The sequence goes on from PVLC010009822.1 coordinate 40,368, forward strand.
CAGGAGGTACTGCTTGCCCCCCACGGTGACGCTTACTGCAAGGACAGAAGTGGGGGTGGGGAGAGAAGCTCACAATGACCTGGGCTCTGGAGCAATTTCACTCCCCACCAGGACCCCCTCTCCCGACCCAGCTGGAGCCTGTAGGCACTCCCCAGGAGATGTCACCCCCTTTCCTTTGTGCCTAGCTCTGTGAAGTGGCATGAGATGAGGGGTGAGACGGCCCACCCCACCCCCTTCTCCCAAGTCCCATAGCCGCGTCTCTCCTGGTACCCTCAAATGTTTCCCTCAGAGGCTTGGGGCAGCGGGGTAAACGGCCCTGGGAAGGTCAAGGAGGGCACAAGGGGACTGGGATGCGGAAGGCGCAGGGGCAAGGGATCGGGCACAGAAAGGGGTGCGAGCAACAGCGATCCGGTGGTCTGAGGCACAGCCTCGGGAGTGGAGCCGGCCGCCCGCCTGCCAGTGGGCGCGGCGGGGGAGGGGTGAGGAGTGCGCTCTGGGGAAGCGGCGAGGGGCTCCACCAAAGTTGCTCCAAAGTTCCCGGCTCTGGGAGCGTCCCCTTAGTCAGCAGTTCCCGGGCTTACCTGCGTAGTGGTCGAAGACGGTGGGCACGTACTCCTCCGGGAAGGCGTCGTTGGCATAGCTCATGAGCAGGCATGTCTTGCCCACCGCCCCATCGCCGACCACCACACACTTGAGCATCAGCGCGCCGGGCCCGTGAGCCATGCTGCGGCCGGCCGGCCTCCGGGCATGGTCTCCCCGGAGCCCTCGCCCCGGCCCCCGGCTCAGCCCCAGCCCGCTTGGGGGGTCCGCTGCCGTCGCCGCCGCTCGGCGCCGCAGGGCCGCCCCCCCGGCCCCATGCAGCGGCTCCCCTCCCGGGAGGGGAGGGGGCGGCTGGCCCGGGGCGCTGCCGCCGCCTAGATCGCTGCTCGGATCCCCGCCCGCTGCCCCCGCCGCCCGGCGCCCGCGCCCTCTCCCCGGCCCGGCCTCCCCAGGAGGATCCGCTGGATCATGAGACTGTCCGGCCCCGGGAGAGACCGCAACTTTAGGGAGGGCGCGGAGGGGAGAGGAGGGGCCAGGCGGCTCTCCCCGCCCCGCGCCGCCCCGGCCCCCGCCCGGCTCGGCCCGAGAAGGGCAGGCCCGGCGCCTCCCCCAGTGCCGGCCCCCGCCCCGCGCCCCCGCCCCGCGCCCCGCCGCCGCCGCGCGGCCCTGCAGCTCACCCTAGCGAGACTCCGGGAGAGGGCCGGCGGAGGGGCGAGGAGGAGGAGCCGGGGGGAGGGGGAGCTGGGCGAGGCGGGGGCGGGGGAGGGGGCCGAGGAATCGCTAGGGAGAAGCTGAGGGCTCCTCGCGAAAGTGCCCGCAGCGCCGGGAAGCGTTCGCAGGCCCGGCTGCTGGGAGAAGCTCAGGAGGCCTCCCGGGGAACCACGACGACTTCAACGGTGACGCAATAGGCATGCAAAATTATACACACAAATTTAAACTCCACCCGGAAGGCCTGAGCCATCCTGTCCGCTTCTAAGTGCACAGCGGAACTAGAAATCTGGGAGAAAGAAAGGCCAAGAGGGTTAAAAAAAAAAAAAAAAAAATTAGGCGCCCGGACTGGTGGAAGGATGATGGGGGTCCCTGAGCTGGAAAGCAGGGACTCTTGGCTTATTGCTTGGTCTCCCCCATCGTTCCCCCACGCCTTTCAACAGCACGAGCTTGAGTCATTTTCTATCAAACAGATGACTAAGAGAAATACAGCGCATCGAACTACTGATCCCACCCCCCAACACACACACACACACACACACACACACACACACACACACACACACACACACACACGCCAGAAAAGGGAGACCACGTGGACCCTGGACTTGGCCCATGTACCTGTGCTCCCCCTAGAGGCGACATTCTCCTAGGCCCCCTTTGGCCTGTGACCCAGGTGGCAATCCCTACCTCTCTAACTGGCAAAGCTTGGGGAAAACCCGCTTGGCCAGATGAAGTTCTACAGCCAAGAGTGCAGCTGGGCACTCAGGGCGAGGGTGCCCTCCATGCTGCCACCGCGCCACACCCCTTCCCAAACCTGCTGACGTGAAGGAAATCGCTTCCTTTCATCGATTCACAGCATTAGAAAATGCTGTGTGGAGAGGAATCGTGGAGGTCAGTTGGACCACCGCCTTTAGGTTGTAGGTGAGTAAGCTAGCATCTGGAGAGATGTTATTCAAATACTTCCAACTTCTAGCATTCAAGGTCTTGAAGCATACTTTGAGAAATACTCAGTGTGATGTCCTCATTTCTCCACTCCCAGGCCTCAGTTCTCAAAACCCTAAATCTGATTTCCACCTTCCCAGGAAGACTTTGAGGATTATTGGAAATTCCTTGTGAATTTATACTAAGCATCTCTCCAGACCCCACCCATGGCATTTGAATGTAGGTTTTTGCAGAAGGGTTGCTTTACATTGTGTAATGAATCTGGAAGACACTTTGTAGGTACAGAATGGCAGGTTAAGAAAAGCAGCACAGTGCCTGGAGGTCAGACTTTGCCACTTTCTCTTAAAGGGGAAAGAGGAGGGCTTGCCCCATTTTTAAAAGTCTGTGGGACCATTTGCTCAGGCAGCATTTGTTGGGACTAATATTCTAAAAGGAGGGATTATGGGAAGTTCGGAGCTGGTGGAAGGCACTTGGCCAGGAGAGCTGGATTTGATCCCAGCTCTGACAGGAGTTAGCAGTGTTGCCTTGAGCATGTCACTCCCCTTCTCTGGGCCTTAGTTTTTGTCTTGTAAGTTTAAGGTCATCTCACTGGGTCACCTGGTTCTGGATGCTCTGGGAGAAGCTCTGGGAATGTCAGAGCACTCCTAGTGGGGAACTGATGTGGGATGAATCATGCAGTGGTGACTTCATTGGCGACAGTGACCTCATTCCTTTGGCCCACAGTAATGCCAAACAGACTGCCAGGAATACTTAGAGTTCTGGAGCCAGTCCCACCTGGTGTGAATGTGGAGTGAGGAGGGGGGCATCCGGAATACCCCCACACCAGCCTCTGAATGCTTTAACTGGAAGGACCCAACAGACCTCAACAGGAAACTGGCTTTCCCAGGGGCAAAGAAGATAAAGTCCCAAGTGGTAAAACAAAAACAGAAACAGTTCTCAAATGTCAGGGGTTTGAGGGACAGGAAGCAATTTTGTTTCCAAACATCCCATAGGCTCTCTCCTTACTTTTTTTCCTTTTATTTGAACCAAGAGTGTCCAAACAAACACAGGTCTGTGTGAGAACAGGGAACTTTTCTACATTGCCTTCTCCTCTTTTTCCCCTCCTCCCACTCCCTCCTTCCTCCCTGTCATCGATTCATTCAGTGTTTCATTTAACAAGCATGTATTGAGGTCTACTAGAAGCCAGGCTTTATTCCTGGACAGGGGATGAAGAGCTGGCAAGCCACAGTCACTGGAAGGGGAGCGGAAAGGAACTGATGAGCAAACAGATAATTACTCTATAATGTGATCAGTGCTGTGGTGGAGAATAAAGAATGAGCTTCTGGAAGTGCAGACGAGGTGGTAGTGCATAGTTTGGGTGTGCTGAGGGAGGATTTGCAGAAGCGGCACCACTGCCTGGGGTTATTTAAAAGGCTAACTGGAGTAAGGGAAGAATCCCTGAGAAGCGAAGAGGGACCTGCGAGAAAGAACAGTACACACCTTCCTAGGAGGCCATCTAAAGTGGACAGAGGTCAGGGTTAGTGGTGCAAGGGAACTGTTTGTATTTCATTGGGCAATATATAACAAGCCAGTGATGGGATTATGAAAGCCTTCTCAAAGCGGGACCCCATACCCCTGGGCTAGGCAGTCTGTGCACTGTACAAAAGTGAAGAACCGGGACCAAACAGACCATTGAGGGAGAAATCTGGCCCACGTACTACCCACGAGGCACAACACTGTCTCAAGATTGTGCCTATTACGATAAGCAGAACTCCTTATCACATATGTGACTTCTGTTTGTCAAACCTTGTGCCTCTAAGGATGCATCTACCTGGCGGAGGGCACTCTTATCTACTTAGCAAGTGATGGAGGTACTAGCTAAGCAAGTAGTGGCCCTAGGAGGGAGGAAGTCATGAAGGAAAAAGAAAAGAATTTGCAGAATCTGCAGTATGCTGTAGCTGTCTACTGTACCCAGGCACTGTCATGCATACTTGATGTTCATTGAAGTAGGCCATCTGATTTCATCCCCCAAACAGCCATGCAAGGTAAGATTTGTAGAGAATAGCTATTGCTTTGTCGCTCTGAAATGTCACCATTTGCCTCTGCTGAATGTCTCCTCTAACTTCATCTCTATAATCATGTAGTATAAATGGAAGATGCCCTTTTACACATCATACCCTGAGCTCTGTTGATTAGCTCTAGGTGGGTACCTAATCTGAGACAAGTAGACCCCCTTCCTGAACACTTAAATTTGGGGATTGCAGCAGGAGTTTCCCATCTTTTACCAATGAAACTGGATAACATGGGCCTAGAAGCTGTTGGCCATTCAGGTGTTGGCCATTTATGAAATAGCTTGTCCAAGAAAATGAAGCTGAAGTATAGAGAAAAGCAAAGACAGAGGGATACGACCCACCTCCAAAAAAAGGTGAAGAGAAAATAGGCCATTTGTGTATTCTTGATCCTTGTTCCTGGAATTTTGTTGCACTACTATTCTTAAGTTGGTCATTTGAGTTAATAAATCTCTTTTGCCTAGTACTCTGAGTAGGAAAATGACAAGTTCAGGTCTGTCATTTAAGATGATCACTCTAGGCCTGGAGTATGGATTTGGAGGGTGGGCGTATGAAGGCAGAGAGTGGGGAGAGAGACCACATGGGTCTGAACCAACATGGCCATGAACATGAAGAGGAAAGGGTGGTTTTAGCAATAGGTAGATGGCAGAATCCACAAGGCTTTCTAACAGCATAGGAAGAGTGCATCACCACCCACTTGCCACACTGTCCAGGAGGAGAGTTTTGTTGACCCACTCATTGAACAAAAACCGGGGTCTTCTGCTGATTCAATCAGTTTAGTTCAATCCTGAGCCAGTCATGGTAGCCAACAAAAGGTTAGGTGGTTGTTGCCTTAGGCTTGGGCTACTGTCCATCCCTTAAAACCATCATGGTAAAAAAAAAAGGGGGTTGGGACTACCCTGATTGAGTCTATTAGCCATTCCTACCAGATGTGGAGTTTCACTCCCACCCAGATTCTGTGGTGCCTGCCCAGTGTGTGGCAGGTGTGGGGAGGGGACCTATGCTGGGGAGGCAATGAGAAATATCCATTACATCTAAGTTGTTCACTTGTCAAAGTTCCTAGATCTCCCTAAGCTACAATGGAAATCAAGAATTTGAGGAGAGAAGCAAATGTCAAGGGGAGAGGAAGGTGAGAAGAGTCCATGTTAAATCCATGGTGCATTCCAGACATCAGCTGGTTTGTCAGCACAGGAATCCATGCTCTCTCCAAATCACCCATTCTTGATCTTTATCTGCTCCCTCTCTTAACCTCCTTCTTAGAAGTTATTGATAAAGAAGTAAACTCACTCTCATCCTTTTCTCCTGGTGCTGTCCTTCGTGTCCATGGTGCTGCTTTACTCCACACATGCCCTGTACTCCAGACTGGAGCCTCTTCACTCTCCTGCCACCTAGACTCCACCTGGACCTCTTTCATAGCATCTTGTCATATACTCCTCTTTTCCTTCCCACTGACACCTCCCATCAGCATCCTTTTATCTTAGGGATCAGATATAATGTACATTGCACAATACTTTGAGGTAATGTATTAATGACTTAAACACTGAAACAATTTCCTAAAAGCCAATGGTCCCTAATGATCAGAATGATTAAAAAAAATCCAATAAGATCACTTCACTTGGTTTTCATTTCCAGTCAGATGTATCTAGATCCCTTTTTCTAGTTCATTACCTCTCAGAAACTTAGAAGTATGCTCCAACTTATAAGAATTTTGACTCAAGTATCTTTATATGTTTTTTCCTCTTCTTTTCTGTCTTCTGCTATGACCTGAGTCCAGGAGACCAGTCATTGACTGATAGCATTGTAACCCATTGCTAAACTATAGGAAAGGATACTTCTTAGAGGTTGCTGGAATGAAATAGATGATCTGGGAGTAGTCTCTTTCCATAAGCTCCTAAGAAGACTGGATCACAGATTCGAAATTGATTCTACTTCATATCAGTTCTTTTTTGTTATTTACTTATTCATTTATTTGTTTACTTATTAGTTCATTCGTTTATTTATTTATGTATTTATGTATGTATGTATGTATTTATTTATTTATTTATTTATTTATTTATTTATTTATTTATTGGTGCTGGGGATGGAACCTAGAGGCATTCTACCTCCAAGTTATACCCTCAACCCAATTTTATTTTATTTTATTATTTTCTTTGAACATATTTTCTTTTTTTTTATTGGTGCATTGTAATTGTACATCTTTGTGAGGTACAAGCTGGTAGCAGCATACATGCACACATCACTCATTTAACCTTTCCCCAATTCTCACCCCATTCCCTTCCCCTCCCTCCTCATATTCAGTTAGTGATTGACTTTGATGTGTCTGTGAATGTACATCATGTGCATTAGGGTTTTTTCTTCTCCCCCATCCCATCATCTTTAGTTAGGTCGCCTTCTTTGCTCCTCTAAGATTTCTCTTTCTTCATCTAGAGTACTTCCTATGACCCACTTTTTCCCTAGCTTCCACATATTAGGGAGAACATATGATTTTTTACTTTTTGTGACTGACTAATCGCACTTAACATAATGTTTTCTAATTCCATCCGTTTCCCTGCAAATGACATGATTTTGTTCTTCTTTATGGCTGAGTAAAATTAAATTGTGTACATATCCCATAGTTTTGTAATCCATTCATCTATTGATGGACATCTTGGCTGTTTCCATAGTTTGGCGATTGTGAATTGTGCAGCTATAAACGTAGATAAGCATGCATTAGTCTGGTAGTTTGGTCTCCATTCTTTTGGGTATACCCAGAAGTAGTACTGCTGGATCATATGGTAGGTTCATTACCATTCATCTGAGGATACTCTGTACTGTTTCCAAAGTGGTTGCACTGATCTGCAATCCCAATAGTGTATTAGGGTTCCCACTTTTCCAAACCTTTGCCAGCATTTGTTGTTGTTTGTATTTTTAATGATTGCCATTCTAATTGGGGTTAGGTGAAATCTCAGGGTAGTTTTGATTTGCTTCTCTCTGATTGCTAATGATGTTGAACATTTCCTCATACATTTATTGGCCATTTGTATTTCTTCTTTTATGAAGGGTCTATTTAGTTCACTTGCCCATTTTTTGATTGGGTTATTTGTTTTCTTAGCTGTGAGTTTCTTGAGTTCTCTGTATATTCTAGATATTAATCCTCTATCGGAGAAGTACTTGACAAAAAATTTTTCCCATTCTGTTGGCTCTCTGTTGAGGTTCTTGATAGTTTCCTTTGCTGCACAGAAGCTCTTAAGTTTAATAGAATCCCACCTATTGATCTTCTTTTGAACTTCTTGTGCCTTTGGGGTCTCATTGAGAAAGTTTTTTTTTTACCTGTGCCTATGTGTTGAAGTGTTGAACCTATGCCCTCTTAGGTAGCTGCAAGGTCTCTGGTCTGACTTCCAGGTCTTTGATCCATCTTGAATTGACTCTTGTGCAGGGTGAGAAAGTGGGGTTTATTTCCATTTTCATGCATATGGTTAACCATTTTTGCCAGCACTATTTGTTGAAGAGGCTATCTTTTTTTTCCAGTGAAAAAAGCCTGTGTATGTGGATTTGTTTCTGAGTCTTCTATTCTCCATTGGTCTATGTGTCTGTTTTTGTGCCAATACCATGCTGTTTTTATTACTGTGGCTTTGTAGTATAGTTTAAAGTCGGGTATTGTGATGCGTCCTGTGTGGTTCTTGTTGCTGAGAACTACTTTGGCTATTCTGGGCTTTTTGTATTTCCAAATGAATTTAAGGACAGATTTTTCTATGTCTGTAAAGAATGACCTTGGTAATTTAATGGGTATGGCATTGAATCTGTAGGTCACTTTTGGAAGAATGGCCATTTTGATAATATTTAGTCTGCCTATCCAAGAGTGTAGATGATCTTTCCATCTTCCAAGGTCTTCTTCAATTTCTTTTTTCAATGTTTTATAATTTTCCTTGTAGAGATCTTTTACCTTCTTGGTTAGGTTTATTTCTAAGTATTTTATTTTTGGGGGTGATATTGTAAGTGGAATTGTTTTCTGGGTTTCTTTTTCAGCATATTTATGGTTGACATACAGGAAAGCTTCTGATTTTTTTTTTTTTTTTTTTTTTTTTTTTTTTTTTTTTTTTTTTTTTTTTTTTTTTTTTTTTTTTTTTGCGGTACTGGGGATTGAACTCAGGGGCGTTCTACCTCCGAGCTATACGCCCAGCCCTATTTTTTATTCTTTATTTTGAAACCGGGTCTCACTAAGTTGTGGAGTGCCTCACTAGGTAGCTGAGGCTGGCCGCGAGCCCGGATCCTCCGGTCTCAGCCTCCCGAATGCTGGGATTACAAGCGTGCGCCACCACGCCCGGCTAGCTTCTGATTTTTTAAGATTGATTTTCTATCTGGACACTTTGCTGAATTTGTTGATCAGTTCTATAAGCCTTTTGGTTAAGTTCGTTGGGTCTTCCAAGTATAGTATAATGTCATCTGCAAGTAGGGACTGTTTTAGTTCTTCTTTTCCTATTTGTACTCCTTTGATTTCCTTCTCTTGCCTTATTGTTCTGGCTAGAGTCTCAAGTACTATATTGAACAGAAGTGGTGATAATGGACATCCTTGTCTTGTTCCTGTTTTTAGTGGGAATTCTTGCAGTGTTTCCCCATTTAATATGATATTGGCTGTTGGCCTATTGTATATTGCCTTTATGATGTTGAGGTATGTTCTTTCTATTCTGATTCTCTGCAGAGCTTTTAGCATGAATGCCTTTTCAGCATCTATTGAAATGATCATATGATTTTTGTCTTTGGTTCTGTTTATGTGGTGAATTACATGTATTGTTTTTCATATGTTGAACCAGCCTTGCATCCCTGGGATGAACTTTATTTTTTATTTTGAAACAGGGTCTCACTAAGTTGCAGAGGGCCTCGCTAAATTGCCAAGGCTGGTTCGAATCGGTGATCCTCCTGTCTCAGCCTCCTAAGTACTGGGATTACAAGTGTGTGCTACCACACCTGGCTTTATATCAATTCTAAGATTCACTTATGATAATTCTTCCACAGCGGAAGTTTTGGCCACTGAACATCATAACCACATTTTGAGTTGGAGAATATTCTACTTTATAATTCTTGGTGGGAAGAAAAAAGTAGCCCTTATAAAAGCTGGAAATTGCAAGCTCTTGCTTTCCTTGCCAGACTCAAGAGCTAGTGAAACTAGAGTTAAATACAGCACACATTCTCTCTGTAGATGCAACTTCAGTGGTGGGTAAACAGTTCAGTTCCTAACCCAGGAAGTAGCACATCAGAACAGGTAGGGGTGGGGGATGTGGTATATTTGAGTTCCTGGTTCAGAAGTAACATCTGTACGCATGTGTTGTTTCAAGTTTGGTGACAATAGTGGTACCAGAAATGGTTTTCTCACCAGAAGAGTTCCTGAGTCATGTACTGGATACCATTCCTGTCTTGGGCAGCTTCTCTAGCTCTGCCACAATCCTGTGAGTTATCTATGGTCCTTTTAAGAATTCCCTTTTAAGTAATTCCCTGATTAAGTATCAGCCACAGAAAAACTTGTGCAACTTGTACCCAGCTTCCTGAGAAGGGGTTGGAGAAGTAAATCACGATAATGAATGCTTCATATAGAGACTAGGGATTTCCACTTTTACCATGCCCAAATAACCTTAATGTAGGCAACTCAAAAATGGCACAAAATATATGAAATCAGATATTAGACAGCATGTAGTACAGGACTGTGGTTCCTGAAAGAAGGGAACAAATAGAATAAGCCCTATTATCACCCTAACTTCCTGTGGTCATACTTTCTGAATGGAAGCACATTGAGGGGGAAACCAAGCAAAGCACAGTGGTCTTACTCAGCTGACAAGATCATTGAGGAAACTTTTGAAGTCAGAGTGTCAATAGAGGAGGGAGTATGACAGCAAGAAGGGTCTAGGATCTCCTCAATCTCTTGTTGAATACTTAGTTGCTTGTGCATAGTTTGAAACTCTACATGGCTGGACAAAGAAGAACCAGGGGCCTGGGAGCTGTTTGGCTTCTGGGCTCACACAGAACTGAGAGATATTTGAGTTTCAAATGACCAAGTGAAGAGACCTTGTTGAATGTCCAGAGAATTCAGTAGAAACCACAGAAGGGTTATACATGGGTAGGAGGACTAAATTTGCCCTAGAGTAGAGGTAACTCTAGAGTCTCCCCAACAAAATTTAAAAGCAAACCTCAGAAGAAGCAAGTTCATCCACATTACCATAACTGTCAGGCAAAACAAATTCATTTTAAAAAGACAACAATCTGCATGTGGTGGCACATGCCTGCAATTCTAGTACTTGGGAGGCTGAGGCAGGAGGATCACAGGTTTGGGGACAGCCTCCTTAAGTAGTGAGACTCTCTTCAACCTAGTGAGACCCTGTTTTAAAATGAAAATAAAATAGGGCTGGGGTGTAGCTTCTGGGTTCAATCTTAGTACCAAAAAAAAAAAAAAAATACGGCCGACAACATAAAATTCAGAATGTTAAAAATTGGCACACATGCAAATAAATATGGAAATGGAACCCAAAATCAGGAGAAATCTCAGTCGATGGAAACAAATTCAGAAATGATAGAACATGAAATTAGCAGATAAGAACTTAAAGAGAAATTTGAAATATGCACAAGGTTTTTTTTTTTTTTCAGATTTCTTGAGGTATAATTTTTTTCTTTTGTTTATTGTAGTAATTCATGCATTGTAAGCATACATCTTTGTTAGGTACAAATTATTAAGGACATATTTGCACACATTTCTCATTTGACCCCTTCCCCTATTCCCACCCCGCTCCCTCGCCCTCCCTCCCTCTCAGGTTCAGTTCAGGGAGTGACCTTGATATAATTGTGTAAGTACATCATGTGCCTTAGGGTGTCCCCCCGCCCCGTCCATCCCCTTTGATTAAATCAACTTCTTTGCTTATCGAGGATCTCTCCTTTTCATCTGGAGACCCTCCTATGCCCCATCTTCTCCCTAGCATCCGCATATTAGGGAGAACATATGCTTCTTTACTCTTTGTGACTGGCTAATCTCACTTAACATAATGTTTTCCAGTTGCATCCATTTCCCTGCAAAGAACAGGATTTTGTTCTTCTTTATGGCTGAGTAAAATTCCATTGTGTACATATCCCATAGTTTTGTAATCCATTCATCTGTTGATGGACATCTTGGCTGTTTCCATAGTTTGGCAATTGCGAATTGTGCAGCTATAAACATAGATACACATGCATTGGACTGATAGTTTGGTTTCCATTCTTTTGGGTATATACCAAGTAGTGGTATTACTGGGTCATATGGTAGGTTCACTCCCATTCGTCTGAGGGTCCTCCATACTGTTTTCCACAGTGGTTGCACAAGTTTGCAATCCCACCAACAATGTATTAGGGTTCCCACTTCTCCACACCCTCGCCAGCAGGTATTGTTGTTCATATTTTTTATGATTGCCATTCTGATTGGAGTTAGGTGAAATCTCAGGGTAGTTTTAATTTGCATCTCCCTGATTGCCAATGATGTGGAACCTTTCTCATACATTTATTGGCCATTTGTATTTCTTCTTTTGTGAAGTATCTATTTAGATCCTTTTCCCATTTTTTAATTGAGTTATTTGCTTTCTTGGCTGTGATTTTGTTGAGTTCTTTGTATATCCTAGATATTAGACCTCTATCTGAAGAGTAACTGGCAAAAATCTTCTCCCACTCTGTAGGTTCTCCGTTGAGGTTCTTGATAGTTTCCTTTGCTGTGCAGAAGCTCTTCAGTTTAATGCAATCCCATGTATTGATCTTCCTTTCAGCTGCTTGTGCTTTTGGGGTCTTTTTGAGAACGTTTTTACCTGTGCCTATGTGTTGAAGTGTTGGTCCTATGCCCTCTTCAAGTAGCTGCAAGGTCTCTGGCCTAACTTCCAGGTCCTTGATCCACCTTGAGTTGACTCTTGTGCAGGGTGAGAAAGTGGGGTTTATTTCCATTTTCATGCACATGGTTAACCAGTTTTGCCAACACCATTTGTTAAAGAGGCTATCTTTTTTTCAGTGTATGTTTTTGGCTCCTTTGTCAAAAATCAGTTGACTGTAAGCCTGTGGGTCTGTTTCTGAATCTTCTATTCTGCTCTATTGGTCTGTGTGTCTGTTTTTGTGCCAATACCATGCTGTTTTTATTACTGTGGCTTTGTAGTAGAGTTTGAAGTCAGGTATTGTGATACCTCCTGCATGTTTTTTTTTTTTTTTTTTTTTTTTTTTTTTTTTTTTTTTTTT
>PVLC010009823.1:6731-52815 GCA_004027655.1 Graphiurus murinus
AAAAAAAAAAAAAAAAAAATGGTTGCACTAATCTGCAATTACAACAACAATGTATTAGGGTTCCCACTTCTCCACACCCTTTCCAGCATTTGTTGTTGTTTGTGTTTTTGATGATTGATATTCTAAGTGGTGTTAGGTGAAATCTCAGGGTAGTTTTGATTTGCATCTCTCTGATTGCTAATGATGTTGAACATTTCCTCATACATTGATTGACCATTTGTATTTCTTCTTTTGTAAAGTGTCTATTTAGATCATTTGCCCATTTTTTGATTGGGTTATTTGTTTTCTTAGTGGTGAGCTTCCTGAGTTCACTATATATTCAAGATATTAGTCTTCTATTGGAGGAGTAGCTGGCAAAAATTTCCTCCCATTCTGTGGGCTCTCTGTTGAGGGTCTTGATAGTTTCTTTTGCTATACAGATGCTCTTCAGTGTAAGGCAGTCCCATGTTTTGATCTTCCTTTGAGTTGCTTGTGGCTTTAGGGTCTTGTTGAGAAAGTTTTTACCTTTGCCTATGTGTTGAAGTGCCTCTTCAAGGCAAGGTAGCTGCGAGGTCTCTGGCCTGACTTCCAGGTCTTTGATCCATCTTGAATTGACTCTTGTACAGGGTGAGAAACTGGAGTTTATTTCCATTTTCCTGTATATGGTTAACCAGTTTTGCCAACACCATTTGTTGAAGAGGCCATCTTTTATCCAGTGTATGTTTTTGGCTCCTTTGTCAAAAATCAATTGACTATAAGTGTGTGGATTTGTTTCTGAGTCTTTTATTCTATTCCATTGGTCTATGTGTCTGTTTTTGTGTCAGTACCATGCTGTTTTTATTACTGTGGCTTTGTAGTAGAGTTTGAAGTCAGGTATTGTGATACCTCCTGCATGGTTCTTGTTGCTAAGAACTACTTTGGCTATCCTGGGCTTTTTGTTTTTCCAGATGAATTTAAGGACTGATTTTTCTATGTCTGTGAGAAGCGCCTTGGTAATTTCATGGGTATTGCATTGAATATGTAGATCACTTCTGGGAGAATGAATGGCCATTTTGATGATAATTATTCTGCCTATCTAAGAGCATAGATCTTTTACATCTTTTTTTTTTTTTTTTTTGCGGTACTGGGGATTGACCCAGGGGCATTCTACCTCTGAACTGCACTCCCAGTCCTATTTTTTATTCTTTATTTTGAATCAGGGTCTCACCAAGTTGCGGAGAGCCGCACTAAGTAGCTGAAACTGGCTGCAAACCGGGATCCTCCTGTCTCAGCCTCCCAAGTACTGGGATTACAAGCGTGCGCTACCACGCCTGGCTGATCTTTCCATCTTCTAAGGTCTTCTTTGATTTCTTTTTTCAACTTTTTATAGTTTTCCTTGTAGAGCTCTTTTACCTCCTTGGCTAGGTTTATCCCTAAGTGTTTTATTTTGGGGGATGCTATTGTGAGTGTAATTGTTTTCTGGATATCTTTTTCAACGGATTTATGGTTGGCATATAGGAAAGCTTATGACTTTTTAAGATTGATTTTATACCCAGACAGTTTGCTGAATTCGTTGATCAGTTATAAGCCTTGTGATTGAGTTTGTTGGGTCTTCTAAGTATAATATATTGTCATCTGTAAAAAGGGATAGTTTTAGTTCTTCTTTTCCTATTTGTATGCCTTTGATTTCTTTCTCTTGAATTATTGCTCTGGCTAGAGTCTTGAGTACTGTATTGAACAGAAGTTGTGATACTGGACATCCTTGTCTTGTTCCTGTTTTTAGTGAGAACTCTTGTATTTCTTCTAGATTTTTCATTTTGCTGGAGTATAGTTTTTTGAAATAGTTTCTGACGATCCTCTGTATTTCCACACTGTCAGTGGTAATATCACCTTTTTCATCTCTTATTTTGGTAATTTGGGTTGATTCTCTCTTTCTTTTGGTTAGGTTGGCCAGTGGTTTATCTATCTTGTTTATTTTTTCAAGAAACCAGCTTTTGGTTTTGTTGATTTTCTGTATTTTTTTATTCTCTGCGTCATTAATTTCTGCTCTGATTTTCATAATTTCCTGTCTTCTACTGGCTTTTCTACTATTAAAGATCTGAATTGTTCTTCTGGTAATCTCTGCCATTCAGTGTTGATGAGTTCTGTTATTGTGGGATTGTGTTGACTCATTGTTTCTTTGCTATTTTTCCTTCCCAAAATTAAGAATAAAAATTAAATTTATATCTTTGCTGCTCTTGCAAGCTTTCTCTCAATTTATAGGTTTCTTACTTTTATTTTCTCTCTGTGAATAGTATCTTGTACTGAGTTGCAATTACTGTAGGACTTCTTCTGCCCACTCTATTGGTGCCTTTGGTGGGTTTCAGGTGTTGACTTCTCGGGTCTGTTTGTTGCTTCTTTTATGGGGATTTGTGAGTAGGACAGTCTGTGATCTCTGTGTTTTTAGGTCTCGATGTGGGATGTGTTGAGCTATTCCTTCTATCAGCAGAGGTGAATTTATCTTTAGGGTTTGGCTGTCCTTTCTGGTGGTTACCTCTCTGGTCCAATCTCTGCAGTGGGAGTTTAGAGGTGTTCGCTGTTATATACAAGGACAGGTTGTGTGTACTGGCTTTGGGGTTTGACTGTTCTTGTTTTTCAAGGGCTTTGAGTTGTATCATTAGGTTATTTATTTGGTGATTTTTTGTTCTTCTTATGTGGATACTCAGTGCTATAAATTTTCCTCTTAGTACTGCCTTCAAGGTGTCTCAGAGGTTTTGATACATTATGTCTCTGTTTTCGTTTGTTTCTAGGAATATTTTAATTTCTCCCCTTATTCTGTGACCCATTCCTCATTCAGCAGTGTAGTATTCAGTCTCCATGATTTACATGGTTATTCTGGGACTTTTTTTTTTTTTTTTTTTTTTTTTTGCGGTACTGGGGGTTGAACTCAGGGGCATTCTACCTCCAAGCTATACCCCCAGCCCTTTTTTATTCTTTATTTTGAAACCGAGTCTCACTAAGTTGCGGAGTGCCTCACTAGGTAGCTGAGACTGGCCGGGAACCTGGATCCTCTGGTCTCAGCCTCCCGAATGCTGGGATTACAAGCGTGCGCCACCACGCCCGGCTACTCTGGGACTTCTTATAGTTGATTTCTAGTTTCATTCCATTGTGGTCTGAAAAGATGCAGGGAATTATGTTACATGTTTTGAATTGGCCAGTGCTTGCTTTGTGGCTCAGAATGTGGTCTATTTTGAAGAAGGTTCCATGGGCAGCTGAGAAAAATGTGAATTCAGCTGTAGTTGTGTGAAATATTCTGTATGTATCTAATAGGTCCACTTGGTTTATAGTATTCTCTAGGTCTGAGGCATCTTTACTGACTTTCTGTCTAGATCGGTCTAATGATGTGAGAGGAATATTGGATTGGGATCTATGTGCGACTTTATATCATGAAGAGTTTGTTTTATGAAAGTAGCTGCTCCTATGTTTGGGGAATAAATGTTGACTATTGTTATTTCCTCTTGCTGAATTGTTCTTTTTACTAGTAAAAAAAAAAAAAAAAAATGACCTGCTTTGTCTCTTCTGATAAGCTTAGGCTTGAAGTCTAATTTGTCTGATATCATCGTTGCTACTCCTGCTTGTCTTTGAGTTTCATTGGCTTTGATTACCTTACTTCAGCCCTTCACCTTTAGTTTGTGGGAATCTTTGCTTGTAAGGTGTGTTTCTTGCAGTCAGCAAATAGATGGATTTTGGTTTTTAATCCATTTTGCCACCTTGTGTCTTTGTACTGGAGAGTTGAGGCCATTTATATCCAGTGTGATTATTGACAGATGATTTTTAATTCCTAACATTTTGAGTTTTAACTTCTGTTTGAAGTAGTGTTTATTCTTCTTTGCTAAGTAGTTTGCTTCCTGGAAATTATTGTTTCTCTGGTTCTGACATTTACTTGTTAGTTCTTCTTCGTAGTTATTCTTTTTGAGTATTTTCTCTAATGCTGGTTTGAAAGACATAAATTCTTTCAGCTTCTGTTTGTCATCGAAGGTTTTTATTTCCCCATCAATTTTTGTTTGTTTGTTTGTTTGTTTGTTTGGTGGTGGTATTAGGGATTGAACCTCAGGGGCATTCTACCTCTAAGCTACACCCTCAGTCCTATTTTTTATTCTTTATTTTGAGACAGGGTCTCACTAAGCTGCAGAGTTCGGAGTGATTCACTAAGTAGCTGATGCTGGCTGCGAACTCAGATCCTCCTGTTTCAGCCTCCACGCCAGCTCCCCGTTGATTTTGCGAAATAGTTTTGCTGGGTAAGAGTGTCTTGGCTGCAACGTATTTTCTTGCAGAGTTTGGAATATGTTGCTCCAGGTCCTCTTGGCTTTCATGACTTGGTTTGGGAGGTCTGGAGTGATTATAATTGGTTTGCCTCTAAATGTCACTTGGTCTTTTACTTTTCTTGCCTTTAACATTCTCTCCTTGGCCTCTACATTTGTCAGTTTGATTACTATGTGGCATGGTGAAGGTTTTCTTTGCTCTTGTCTAGAGGGGGTTTTATATATTTCCTGTACCTGTGTGTTGACTTTTTTTGTTGTTGTTTGTATTTTTTGTTTGTTTGTTTGATTTTTTTTTTCTTTTTTCTTCTTTTTTTTTTTTTTTTATGCGGTACTGGGGATGGAACACAGGGGAATTCTACCTCCAAGCTACAACCCCAGCCCTATTTTTTATTCTCTATTTTGAAACAGGGTCTCATTAAGTTGTGGAGGGCTCACTAAGCAGTCTCAGCCTCCCAATTGCTGAGATTACAAGCTTGCGCCACGCCTGGCTGACTTCTTTTTCTATGTTTGGAAAATTTCCTAATACTACTTCTTTGAAAAAATGGTTGATTCCATTAGTTTCAACTTCTTTTTTTTTTTTTTTTTTGCGATACTGGGGATTGAACTCAGGGGCATTCTACCTTTGAGCTATACCCCCAGGCCTATTTTTTATTCTTTATTTTGAAACTGAGTCTCACTAAGTTGCAGAGTGCCTCACTAGGTAGCTGAGGCTAGCCTCGAACTCGGATCCTCCGGTCTCAGCCTCCCGAATGCTGGGATTACAAGCGTGCGCCACCACGCCCAGCTAGTTTCAACTTCTAATTGCTCTTCTATGCCTATTATTCTTAGATTAGTTTGTTTAAAATTTGCCCAGATCTCATCGATGTCCAATTCATGCCATTGAATTTTTTTCCTAAATTATGTATTATGCATTCATTTTTGGATTAGTCATCTTCTAAGAGTGATACTCTATTTTCCATATGGCCTAATCTACTGTTTGTATTGATGCCTTCACTTCAATTATTGCATCTTTCACGTCCTTCATTTCCTTCAAGGCTTCTCTTTGATTCCTATTCAGATTCTTTGTTTATTTGTTCCTTTCTTTCCAGCTCTCTCTGCATTATTTTTGGAAATCTTGTATTATTTCTACTATTAAAGATCTGAATTGTTTTTTTGGTAATCTCTGCAATTCTGTGTTGGTGAGTTCTGTTTTTTTTTTGGGGGGGGGGTTGTGGTAGCTCATTGTTTCTTTGCTATTTTTCCTTCCCATGATTTCCATGTTCTTTTTTTTTTTTTTTTTTTTTTTGTGTGTGTGTGTGTGTGTGTGGTACTGAGGATTGAACCCAGAGGCATTCTACCTTAGAGCTATACCCCCAGCCCAACTTTATTCTTTTTTTTTTTTTTTTTTTGCGGTACTGGGGATTGAACTCAGGGGCGTTCTACCTCCGAGCTATACCCCCAACCCTATTTTTTATTCTTTATTTTGAAACCGGGTCTCACTAAGCTGCGGAGTGCCTCACTAGGTAGCTGAGGCTGGCCGCGAACCCGGATCCTCCGGTCTCAGCCTCCCGAATGCTGGGATTACAAGCGTGCGCCACCACGCCCGGCGATTTCCATGTTCTTAAGTTTATATCTTTGCTGTTTTTGCTAGCTTTCTCTCAATTTATAGGTTTCTTATTTCTATCTTCTCTCTGTGAATAGTATCTTGTACTGAGTTGTGATTACTCTAGGGCTCCTTCTACCTGGTGCTGTTGGTGGGTTTTAGGTGTTGACTTCTGGATCTGTTTGTTGCTTCTTTTATGGGGATTTGTCTCAGAGGCATGAATATAACAGCCTGTACCCTCTGCGTTTTTAAGCCTCAATGTGGGCTGTGTTGGGCTATTTCTTCTATCATCTGGGTTGAGTTTATCCTTGGTGTCTGGCAGTCTTCTCTGGTGGTTCACTTTTCTGGTCCAATCTCTGCAGTAGGAATTTATAGGTATCTGCTGATATGTACAAGGGCAAGGTTGTGTTGTGTTCAGTGGTGAAGTTTGGGTGAGGGAGGAGAAGCCACAGTGATGGGTGCAAGAATAGGGTAAAGTAGAAGATATGATCCAGTGGAATAAGAGTTTGAGTGTGTTGAGGTGATATATGGTAGAGATTAGAGATAGTGGATTTGTAGGAGGGTTCTCATAGTCAATGTAGAGTATTTAGGTATAGTGGTATGAAATGGTCTTGATATAAGACAGAAAAAAAAAGGAAAGAGGAAAAAAGTGTTGAAAAGAATATGGATAGGAGAGGGGCGGGGAGGTTTGTAAAAGGGATAAGGAAGAAAGCAGACAAATTAGCAAAAAAATAACAAAACAACCAACCAATCATCCAAACAAACAAATAAAGCAATACAAAACAAAATCAGAGTTAAAAAAAAAAAAAAAAGAAAAGATAAGAACCCTGCAAGTATATAAGTACAGCTCAGACTTGGCCTCTGTAGTCTTCTTGGATCTGTGTGGATATTTTTAGCTTTTAAATGCCTACTTACTATATTAGATTTCGAGCATGTTTCAGGCATTCTTATTTACTCAGTGCCCTATAGTGGTGATGTCCTTTTGTGGATCCCCTTGTGGGTCACCTGCAGTGGTTAGGACTGTGACCTGATGTCTCTCTCTGTAAGCAGGCAACGAGTTCCACTGGTGCCTCTCTCGCTGCAAGCTTGTGTCTCTGAGCTCTCCACAGGGCCTGTCCCTGTGCCACTCTTTGTCTATGTAGGCAGCAGGTGTCGCTGGATCTGGACTCAATGTAAGCCCAAGACTCTGCGGTTTCCACAGGCCCTGTGTCTGCATCTTTCTCTGCCTCTGCAGGTGGCAGGTGTGCAGTCTAAATGTGGGGCATTTTCTAGGGTCCCTGTAATGTCTCTATGCCCTGTGTGCTCTGGGTCCCTTCCATGTTTCTGCTCCTGTCCAGCCACTAGAAGGGCAGGCGACTGTGTCTATGGTTTGCTACAGGACCCCCAGTGGCCGCGTAGTTAACTTACAATTGAGTGCTGCTCTGGCTCTGGAGGAAGAAATAAGCTGGGGTGTCCCTGCCACAAGTTAAGCTGGTCGTCCCAGGCATTCCGGTCACTGTCAGTCATGCAAGATTATGCTGCCTGATTAGAGTGTGGAGTTCTGTAGTCGCTTATTCCACATCTGGTCACTGGGTGTGCAGGAGGTCATTAGATGACTCGGTGCTAGTAGACCCCGCTCTGCATGGGTGGCTCCATGGGGGCCATTCCACCGCAGCACCCACCATGCATGCAGGCTCCTTTGCTCTCCCTGGTCTGCTTTCTGGTTTTTTTTCATCGACCTTTCAATTTTTGTTACTTTGTTCACTTTTCTGTTGCTTTTTTCTTCCATCAAGAAGCTGCTTTTAAGGCAGTTTTGATTCGAGTTTTACAGTGCCAGAGATGAAGTGCTTTTCTTGGTCACCATCTTGGACCTTCCCTCTAATTGTTTCTTATTTAATGCTGTCTTATTAAGTCATACCTTTACTTTTTAATGCATATTAATATACTTTGTACAGTAGCCAAATTAATTCTTATATATATTTTTTTAATAGTTTAGCTTAGGTTGGACTGAAATTTACCTTCATTCTAGCCTAATTTTTTTTGTGTGTGTGGTACTGGGGATGGAACCCAGGGGCATTCTACCTCCGAACTACACCACCAGTCCTATTTTTTATTCTTTATTTTGAAACAGGGTCTCACTAAGTTTTGGAGGGCCTCACTAAGCAGCTGAGGCTGACCGCGAATTCAGATCCTCCTGTTTCAGCCTCCCAAGTACTAGGATTACAAGCATGTGCCACCATGCCCAGCTTCATTCTAGCCAAATTTTAAAAAGATAATATTAATGGTATAAAAAAGATTGCAAGGGACTATAAATAATTGACCCACTAAAGGGTTTTAGAGTACCAGTAAACTAATCTATACTTCCATTTTGCAGGTTTTTGTTTTTTGTTTTGGGGTTTTTTTTGTGACACTGGAGATTGAACCCAGGGGCATTCTACCTCCGAGTTACACCCCCCAGTTCTATTTTTTATTCTTTATATTTTGAAACAGGATCTCAGGAAGTTGCAGAGAGTCTCACTAAGTAGTTGAGGCTAGCCACGAACTTGGATCCTCTGGTCTCAGCCTCTCAAGTACTAGGATTACAAGTGTGCACCACCACACCTGGCTCATTTTGGAGTTTTTATTTGTTTAAATCTGGCCTCCAAGGACTGACAGGTATATGAATTTGCTTACATATATTCTTGAAATGATATCTGAATTTCTGTGAAAAATTGCATTCATCACTGAAGAAAACAAAAGCAATAAAAACAAATCTTTGACAAAAGAAAAAGGAAACCAGCCATAAAGCAGAACAATTAGAAGTAAAAATCAAAACAAGACCTGCAGCAGTTATAATAATAACCTCTCTTGGAAAAAGGCAAAAACATTCAGATTGGATTAATAACAGCAACTATACGCATTATAACAGCCACATATGAATCAAAATAATACAGCTCCTTAGAAGATTAGAAGTTATATTGGAATACCTGATTTCTTAGAACTAATAAAGAGAAGTATTAAGATATATAAGATAAAACTATTCAAAATACACTAATTTGATATTTTAGAAAGCAATTTAGGAATATGAATTATTAGTCTTAAAAATACCTACTTCTAGGAATCAGTGTGAAAAGTGCATTGAGATCCAAGCATAAGCCAAGCGTGATGGTGCGTGCCTATAATCTCAATATTTGAGAGGCTGAGACAGAAAGATTACAGGTTCAAGACCAGCCTCAGCAATTTGGTGAGACTCTCAGAAACCTAGAAAGATCTTATTTCAAAAGAATTTTAAAAGGGGCTAGGGATGTAGCCCAGAGGTAGAGTGCCCCTGGGTTCAATCCCCAACCCCACCACCCCCCAAAAAAGAAGATTTAAGTATAAGGGTTGGGGGTATAACTCAGTGGGAGAGTGCTTGCCTAGCATGCCTGAAACCCTAGCTTCCATCCCCAATACTGCAAGAAAAAAAGAAAGAGCAGAAAAAAGAAATTATTCAATTAGAAAAATAGACACTTCACAAAAGAAGAAATACAAATGGCAAATGAATGTATGAAAAAGTGCTCAACCAAAGAGATGCAAATCAAAACTACCTCTAGATTTCACCTAACCCCAATTAGGATGGCAATCTTTAAAAACAACAAATGCTGGCAAGGATGTGGAGAAGTAGGAATTCTAATATGTTGTTGGTGGGATTACAAATTAGTGCAACCACTTTGGAAAACAGTATGGAGGATCCTCAGAAGAATGGGAATGAACCTACCTTATGACCCAGGAATACCACTCCTGGGTATTTACCCAAAAGAATGGAAACCAAACTACCAGAGAAGTGCATCCATAGCTATGTTTATAGTGGCACTATTCACAATTGCCAAACTATGGAACCAGCCGAAACGTCCATCAATAGAAGAATGGATTACAAAACTATGAGAAATGTACACAGTGGAATTCTACTCAGCCATAAAAAAGAACAAAATATGTCATTTGCAGGGAAATGGATGGAACTATGCTAAGTAAGATTAGTCAGTCACAAAAAGTGAAAAGTCAGATGTTCTCCCTAATGTGTAGAAGCTAGGGAGAAAACAGGACATAGGAACTCCAGACAAAGGAGAAACCTTAGATGAGTAAAGGAGACCTCACTGAGAGAGATAAGAGGGGGGAAGAGGGAAACATCTCAATGGACATGATGTATATACACAAACATATCAAAGCCAATCTCTGTGCTGAGCACGGGAAGGAGAGCAGGAGGGAATAGGGCAGGAACTAGGGGAGGGCTAAATGAGTGCTGAGTGCATGTGTGCCTCTACCACCCTGAACTTCATCAAGATGTATGATTACAGTGCACCAATAAAATAAAAAAGAACGGGGGGGGGGGGGGTTGGAGATGTGCAATCCAGTACTCTTGATAATAAAGAAAAGGGTTAGGGTTAGGGTTAGACCTGCAACAGAGAAAAACCTTAAATTTCAGCATGTGTTCAGCAAAACGTAATCTTTAAAAATTATACTCAAGCAGAACTTAATGATAAAAACATTTGCGATAGGCAAAAGCACATGAGACAGTATTATATAAAGCTCAATTATGTGAAAATATACTTCCATAGTAAAAAAGACTAGATGAAAATAAGCCAGGATATTAATGATAGTTTACAAATTGATAGCATTATGAGGTTATTTTTCTTTATACTTTTTCTGGATTTTTTTCAAGATGACCTACAATAGACTTATATTAATTTTTCTAATGATAAAATAGTAATAAGCAGCCAGGCATGGTGGTGCATACCTGTGATCCCAGTACTTGGGATGCTAAGACAAGAGGATCACCAGTTCGAAGCCAGCCTCAGCAACTTAGTGAGACCCTTTTTCTAAATAAAAATAAAATAGGGTTGGGTGTGTAGCTCAGAGGTAGAATGCCCCTGGGTTCAATCCTCAGCATCACACACACACACAAAATGAAATAAGAGTATAGATATGGTGTATGGTATTACTTATTCTATTTAATCTTTTAGATTATTATTTAAATAAAATAATTTCACAAATTATTTTAGTATGAAAGATCAAATTGACCTTGGAAGCTAAGTCAGGAGTCTAATATAAGTTCCAAATTATTTAGACTTTAAAAGTATTTTAGAAATTAATTTTAGAGAAAAAAGAAATTAGAATAATTCAAATAAGATATATAGATATGGATTTTGTGTTATATCAGTTTTTTTCTTAATTAGGGCGTTGCAATCTGCTGATACGATTGTGTTATTTGGTGCCAGACTAAATTGGATTTTACATTTTGGACTTCCTCCACGATACCAGCCAGATGTGAAGTTTATCCAGGTACTCGGAGAGGAAAGATTTCACATCAGAGCTGTCTCCCTCTCAGCTCTGCTTTCTTCTTGGCTTTTGAATCTTTTGTCTTTTACAAGACTATAAATTCTCTAACCTAATTGAAACATAATGCCTGTGAAACATAATGTTCCACTTTACTTCTGACCAGAAAACCTTTGAAAATCAAATTTCAGATACCTTGAAAAGCATAATTGACCTCTTCTTCAAAGTGCAAGTATATTTACAAATAGAGAAGAGAGATTTAAGTAGGATGTTAGATTAGAATGAAACATTCAACACTGTTATGGAGTGAATTTTTCTTTTAAGTGCCCAAACTTTCACCCTTTGATTAGAAATCTCTGAACTAATGTTCTTTTACCAAGGCCATTAGCTAGAGTGTCTGGAAAGTACTCTGACCTATTTTTGATAACTTGTCATTCTGATGCTCTGTGTAGCCAGTTTCCATACTGTAGGAAGAACTACCTACATAGCGGCACGGAGCCCTGTTTGGTCCTATTCCACTTGATGTTTGATGACTCAGCTGCAATTGCTGTCTTCTCCCAGCCCACCACTTACTTCTTAAGAAGTCAGCTTCCAATAGTCCTGTCCCCACGTGGAACTATTGACAACTAAAAACCACAAACAAGCAAGATCGTGCTGCTACCTCCTGACTGTTCCTCTTGATTACTAATTAAAGTACATTCCCTTTGCAATGGCTAAATTATTCCTTGTAAAAGCCATTTTTACTTGTCCATGGCCATTCAGAAATGGAACTTCTGAGTAAAAGGAAAATAATTGTGCCACCCTTAGGAGTGGTCCCTGGACCACCAGCATCAGCATCACCTGGGAAACATGTTAGAAATGCACATTTGTGGACCCCAGCTCAAACTTAGTGAAATCAGAAACTCTGAGGCGGACTCCTGAAGTAAATGGTTTAATAGTCCTACTAGGTGGTCTGATGTATATCAAATTTGAAAACCCCTGCTCTAGATAGTAATCCCAAATGTAATTCAGTAGAATGTTTTTGATTGATTCAAAACTGTAATTGATCAAGTCAAATGCATTCCTGTGCGTGCAATGGGAAATACCAGAATTCCATAGAGTATATTTTTAAATGAAGATGATGAGGGTCTATGTACTGTCTGTGATACTTGTATAGTTCTATGGGCATTCTACCTCCAAGCTACACCCCCAGTCCTAGTTTTTATTTATTTTGAAACAGAGTCTCACTAAGTTGCGGAAGGCCTCACTAAGTAGCTGAGGCTGGACACAAATCCAGATTCTCCTGTCTCAGCCTCCCAAATACTGGGTTTACAAGTGTGCACCACCATGCCCGGCTGGGTTTTTACTTTTATTAAGGAACTCCTTAAATATCAAATCTTCTTTATCATATGTTATATATACATTGTTTATTCAGCATTAATCGACATTTTAAAGTTTGGATTTTTGTTTTTGTGGTGCTGGGGATTGAACGCAGGGGATTTTACCTCTGAGCTATATCTCCAGCCCTTTTGATTTTTTATTTTGTTTCAAGATCTCACCTACTTGTGGAAGGCCTCACTAAGTAGCTGAGGCTGGCTATGAACTTGCGATCCTCCTGTCTCAGCCTCCCAAGTACTGGGATTATAGGCATGACCACTATGCTTGGCTTTAAAGATTTTTAATAATAGACATGGCTTATTCCTTAGCCTTTTCTCTTTTTTAGGTTGATATCTGTGCAGAAGAATTGGGGAATAATGTAAGGCCTGCTGTGACTTTGCTAGGAGATATAAATGCTATTGCTAAACAGGTAAGAACTTTTGCTTGAGTTTTAGTTTAGGTAGCTCTTTAAAAAACAGTTAATTCTTAGAAATGTTATGGTCTTGATTAGCTTGGTGACAGACCTGTTAATATCAATTTTAAAGTTTATGATGAAAAACTACTCTTAAATGTAACTTTGGTAAAATCAACTCCTTGTACATAACTCATATTTATGCAAATTAAGCATTTTTGGAAGGTACTTGAATATGTAGTCATTCAGTAGGCAAATGGATTTACTAAGGAATAGCCAGCTCTTGAAAAAATTATAATACAACTTCCAAAGAAACTGAACTTATAGCTAAGAAATGGCTTATACTCTGGAAAAATGTAAGTTAGTCTCTTTTTTATGTATAAAACAGTTTTTTACTCTTCAAACTATAGTCAGTGACTTGTCCAGGTTTTTATTTTTGTATGTAACATATATTTCATTGTGATAGGAGATAAATATGGTCACATTTATCACTTGATTTTGGATGATATTTGTTACAAGTACAGAACATTAAGATGCATCCCCAGTCATATATAAAATCTCTCTGCAGCATTTTGTTTGTATTTGTTAGCCTTCCTATCAGGTTTCTATGGTGAGGATGGTTTCCTTCAGTGTCAAAGACGTAGGAGGGCTAAGATTCTCTGCCCATGAGATGTGGAGGATGGAGGGCTTCACTCTGTTCTACAGGAATGCCACCATCTGGCAGAAATGCACACTGACCCAAACAAGGCCTTCATGTCACCCATTTACCTTCTATCAGTTGTTGGCTGCCTAGAGGAAAAGCAGAGAATATGAGCAACGTGAAGGGCAGGATAGTATAGCAGTATGCCATCTTTAAGAAGAAAATTTTATATTAATGTGATTTAAGTTTATTTTCAACACGGAAAAAAGTTTGTGGTTTTTTTTTTTTTTTTAGCTTTTAGAACAATTTGATAAAGCACCATGGCATTACCCTCCAGAGAGCAAGTGGTGGAAAACTCTGAGGGAAAAAATGAGGAGAAACGAAGCTGCATCTCAGGTAACATGGGACCCACTGAAACTCAACCCTTCAGGCTCATGGTTCACTTAGTTCTGCCATAATGTGACCTATGCATTCCTAGAAATCACCATGCTGTGAAAAACCAGGCAGTAAAAAACCACAGAGCTCAGAAAAAGAGGCTGGGGAATCAACTCTGAAAAATTGTGTAAAACATATATAAGATAGGGGCCTAATAAGAATGGCAGGAAAGTTTTAACCATGTTAAATGGTTAAGGAAATAATATATAACCATAAAAAGGTCTTTACCTTGGAAAAAAAACCTAAAGTTTCTTGTGAAATTGGGCATTAATAGCCAATCATGGGAGCACAGGTCTGTAATCACAGAACCTGAGAGGCTGAGACAAGAGCATCACAGGTTCAAGGCGAGTCCCAGCAATTTAGCGAGACCTTCAGCAACTTAGATCCTGTTTAAAGTTAAAAAAGGCTGGGGGTATAGCTCAAAGGTAGAGTGCCCCTGGGTTCAATCCAAAAAACTAAAAAATAATTGGGCATCAGAAGGGTTGCAGCTTGAGAGTTACTGTGAAGGGGAAGAAGGAACGTGATCTGACGTTAGACAGAAAGGTTAATAGCAAATGAAGATGGTGTGGCTTATTGTCCTCAGTTTTATTTGGCATAGAGCATCAGCAGATCAAGGCATGCTTTTCTGCCTTTAAGATACAGGTCCTTCAAGGCATGAGAGTATAATAATAGCTGTTTCATCAAAACTGAACATTTTTATCCAATGTATAGCCTTCTTTTTAATTTAACTTTTGTATAACTGCTGAAAATACTTTTGTGGCTTTCTCATCTGCAGTCATGGGTTAGCCTGAGAGTGAAGGCTTTGGAAATTGTGATTTTTTTTTTAAACCACCAAACTATTCCATTACTCTCATTGCAGTGAGCCTCATCTGTGAAATTTGGTGATTTCTATTTAAACTGTTTGTATATATAGTGCTTATTCTTTGATAGTAAGATAGGTTGTTTCTTTTTTTTTTTTTTTTCAGTACTGGGGATTGAACTCAGGGGCAGTCTACCTCCAAGCTATACCCTCAGCCCTATTTTATATTCTTTATTTTGAAACAGGGTCTCACTAAGTTGCGGAGTGCCTCACTGGGTAGCTGAGGCTGACTGTGAACCCAGATCCTCCGGTCTCAGCCTCCCAAATGCTGGGATTACAAGCGTGCGCCACCATGCCCGCCTTACACTGAATCTTAATAAGTGACTTTCTCCTATCAAGAGACGGTCTCAGTTCTGTGTTTTAAATCGTATCATGACTAATCTCTTCTTTTCCCTGGGAATCACCTGAGTTTAAGATAGAAGAAGCCTAGCCGGGCGTGACTTTCTATCAGCTCTAGAAGGCGTACAGCTATCCAAAGGCATTTACTATTTTTATCTTCATGCATGCACTCTAGAATAGTGGATGTAGCACATCTCCTTTACTCTTCAGTATATGGGGGAAGAACCTTTTCAGACTGTCTTCTATGGTCTTAACATTTTAATTATAAATTTAGTGCCATATTTCAGATGAAATATTCTGCAATAAAATGTTCACTTTTTCTAAGAGTTCTCAAATAAGACTTTAGCTTTATTTAACCCAGTGTTTCTCAGATATCTTTTGTGTAGGACTTCTCAGAATCTCTAATATGCTAATGCACATTGTGGATCTCCAGGAAAAATGATATCCCCTAACTTATTTGATTGTGTCCTAAATGTGACACATTTTTCTTAGCTTACCCCTTAGGATTTTTCACAAGTGAGTTAGCTTCTTAGAATAGCCATTGTACAGCTATTTGGGGAGTTAGGTAACCTGTAGTTGTTGTCTATTTCCAGACAAGTTTGATAGTAGCTTATTGATACTAGCTATTTTCATTGTATCCCAATCTAATTTAGAATGTATTCCCCTCTACTGTTTTAGGAATTAGCTTCCAAAACATCCTTGCCAATGAATTATTATACAGTATTCTACCATGTTCAAGAACAACTGCCCAAAGACTGTTTTGTGGTAAGTGAAGGAGCAAATACCATGGACATTGGACGTACTGTGCTTCAGAACTACCTTCCTCGTCACAGGTAAGACATCCAGGAAAGAAATGCAACTAATTATGATGTGTTTAATTTGAAACTGTCATAATGCAGGTTAAGTAAACATTTAAGGAAGGGCGAGGTAGTGGAATAGAGGCACCCAGAACTCACCTTCTTCTCCATGAGATAAAACCAAAACAGCAGATACATATCTGCATGTTAAGGTAGGTAGCCCTTTGAGAGTGCTGGAATTTGACAGTTGAGAGACAAATCTTTGAGTTGCTACCCAAAGATTTTTATTTTATTTTTATTCGTGCATTGTAAGCATACATCTTTGTTAGCTAAAAATTGATAACGACATATGTGCCCACATTTCTCATTTGACCCCTTCCCCAAATTCCCACCCCGCTCCCTCACCCTCCCTCCCTCTCAAGTTCAGTTTAGTGAGTGACCTTGATATACATTAGGGTACCCCTCCCCCTGTCCATCCCCTTCGTTTAAATCAACTTCTTTGCTTATCGAGGGTCTCTCCTTTTTCATCTGGAGACCCTCTTATGCCCCATCTTCTCCCTAGCATCCGCATATTAGGGAGAACATATGCTTCTTTACTCTTTGTGACTGGCTAATCTCACTTAACATAATGTTTTCCAGTTGCATCCATTTCCCTACAAATAACATGATTTTGTTCTTCTTTATAGCTGAGTAAAATTCCATTGTGTACATATCCCATAGTTTTGTAATCCATTCATCTGTTGATGGACATCTTGGCTGCTTCCATAGTTTGGCTATTGTGAATTGTGCAGCTATAAACATAGATACACATGCGTCAGTCTGATAGTTTGGTTTCCATTCTTTTGTGTAGATACCCAGAAGTGGTATTGCTGGATCATATGGTAGATTCATTCCCATTCGTCTGAGGATCCTCCGTACTGTTTTCCAAAGTGGTTGCACTAGTTTGCAATCCCACCAGCAATGTATTAGAGTTCCCACTTCTCCACACCCTCGCCAGCATTTGTTGTTGTTCGTGTTTTTTATGATTGCCATTCTGACTGGGGTTAGGTGAAATCTCAAGGTAGTTTTGATTTGCATCTCTCTGATTGCTAATGATGTGGAGCATTTCTTCATACATTTATTGGCCATTTGTATTTCTTCTTTTGTGAAGGTCTATTTAGATCCTTTGCCCATTTTTTGATTGGGTTATTTGCTTTCTTATCTGTGATTTTCTTGAGCTCTTTGTATATAATACCATCATAAAAGATCTCAAATAAATAACCTAATGATATATCTCAAAGCATTAGAAAAGCAAGAACAAACCCAACTCAAAATCAATAGAAGGAAAGAATAAAGATCAGACACATAGACCAATGGAACAGAATCGAGGTCCCAGGAATAAATCTGTGCATCTACAGCCAACTGATTCTCAACAAAGGTGCCAAAAGTATACATGGTAGAAAGAAAAGCTCTTCAGC
The DNA here is from genome assembly GCA_004027655.1 of Graphiurus murinus. NCBI lineage: Eukaryota > Metazoa > Chordata > Mammalia > Rodentia > Gliridae > Graphiurus > Graphiurus murinus. The sequence goes on from PVLC010009823.1 coordinate 24,139, forward strand.
CATGGTACTGGAAAACTGGATATCTACAGGCAGAAGACTGAACCTTGACTGTTCTTACCCTGTACAAAGTCTAACTCAGAACGGATCAAAGACCTTAATGTTAAGTCCTGAAACTCTAAAACTACTAGAGGAAACCATAGGAGAAATATTTTTAAAATATTGGTACTACTAATGATTTCCTGAATAGGACCCTGAAAGCACAGGAAACAAAGGTAAGCATTGACAGATGGGATTGCATCAAATTAAAACACTTCTGCACACAACAGTCAACAGAGTGAAGAGACAATCTATAGAATGGAAGAAAATCTTTGCCAGCAATTCATCTGACAGAGGATTAGTATCCATAATATACAAAGAACTAAAAAGACTTTAACATCAAAAGAGTAAGTAATCCAGTCAAAATGGGCAGACACTTCTCAAAAGAAGAAGTACAAGTGGCCAATATGAAAAAAAGCTTAGCTGGGTGTGGTAGCCCACACTTATAATCCCAGTACTTGGAAGGCTGACACAGGAGGATGCAGGTTCATAACCAGCTTCAGCAACTTAGTGAGACCATGTTTCAAAATAATAAAATAGTGTTGGTGGTATAGCTCAGAGATAAAATGCTCCTGGGTTTAATCCCCAGTTCTAAAAAGAAAAAAAATAAAATAAGTTCAACATCTTTAGCCATCAGGGAATGCAAATGAAAACCACCTTGAGATTCCACCTCACCCCAGTCAGAACAGATACTATTAAAAAATAACAATAATAGCAAATGCTGGTAAGGATATAGAGAAAAATGAACCTTACACACTGTTGGTAGAATGTAAAATAGTACAGCTACTATGGAAAACAGTATGGAGGTTCCTCAAAAAAGTAAGAACTACTATACAATCCAGCTAAACCAGTCCTGAGTATATACCCAAAGGAAATTAAGTCAACATTCAAAAGCGATTAAACACTAGCCAAGTTAATGGAATCAGCATAGGTACTCATCAGCACATGAATGGATAATGAAAATATGGTGTATACACACACACACACACACACACACACACACACACACACACACACACACTGAAGTATTATTCAACCATAAAGAAGAATAAAACAATCACATTTGCAGGAAAATGGATGGAACTGGAGAGTATCATGTTATGTGAAATAGGCCAGGCCAGGCCAAGAAAGACAAGTATCTCATGTTTTCTCCAATGTATGGAAACTTTTTAAAAAAAAAGAATGAGAGAAGATGACTTGAAAGGGGAAGAGGGACTATTAGGGATGGGGAAGAAGACTAGAGGGAGGAGACAGGAGAGGGAACATGATCAATGCATGAGATATATAACCAATGTGTGATATAATGCATGACATAGCATGACATACATATATATATGAAAAGGTCACAGTGAATTCAATTGATATATGTTCACACACACACACACACCCATGTCTTTTTTTTTTTTTTTTTTTTTTTGGTATTGGGGATTGAACGCAGGGGTATTTTACCTCCAAGCTATACCCCCAACCCTTTTTTTGTTTTTGTTTTTGTTTTTTATGTTGAAACAGGGTCTCACTAAGTTGTAGAAGGTCTCCCTAAGTTACTGAGGCTGGCCTCAAACCTGTGATCCTGCTGCCTCAACCTCCCAAGTACTGGGATTACAGGTGTGCGCCACCATGCTTAGCTTCAACAATTTGAATGAATAAACAAGAGCTACTTGAATCAATATAAACAAACCAATGTTACCCAAAACAAACACACTGCAATCTAATACCATATATATAACACTACAGTATTTTAAAACAGTACTAAATATTATTTATGAATTCAAATGTGGATCAAAAATATAAAAGCATGCATAGGAATAAGAAACACTAAGTTTATATTACATAGAGACGTAGGCAGGAAATGGCATTAGGGAGAAGTTTAGAGGAGGCTTCAACTCTTAACAAAGTTTTACTTCTTTACAAACATAATCAGGGAGTGAGATAGTGATTCTTTGGGGGTGGAGTGTCCTTTTTGGTACCCAGGGAAGCTGAACACTGTTGACTGAGAACCCCACTGGTTAGACCCACCTACGTCTCACCATTTCTCCAGGACCAACTTAGCCAGGCTGATTTGGAGCACAGCACATTCATTCACTATCAGCCAGTTGCCATGCTGGTTCCAAGGCTGCACTTCTCCAGACTGAACTAATGAGAAGAATTGTCAGTATTTTGCTCCCCACATCCAGCTACGATTTCAGTCCTTGCTCTGTGATGGTCTGCTTCCTGGCTGTAGCCCTCATGCTCCTTGGTCACTAGGCTTTGGACAAATTATTCCTATGTCCATGGAGTTGTACGGCAGAAAGCTGCCAAGCCAGGCCTTTTGACACTCGGCTTTAACTTTTGCTGAGCTTTGTTAATTTCAGCTGTTATAATGTGGGCACTTGTAAAGCTGTTGCCATGTTGTGTAAACTCTGACCTTTTTTACTTAATACCCTAAGAATTGACTGTGCATCTCCTTGCCTCTGCTTTGTCATGCCATTCAGCTAATAATGTGAGGAAACAACACTTAAGTACACTGTTGAGATAGACTTCTTCTAGTCACATAACTTTTTAAATTTAATCTTTGAGGATAAGTTTGAGATCATTTGTATATAAGAAATTGTGAGACTGTAGTCTATATTCTAGTGAGTTAGTGGGATTACCTCCAGCTTCTTATAAGACTATTAGCATGACTAAACATTATACATAAGCTTTGTCTTTTAATTTACCAACCTCTTAAAGAGGATTCATCTTCATCACTATAATACATGACTAGATATCATCTATATTTGTCCTGCAGAAATTTAGACAGTGTTTAATTTTTAATAACTCCTGTTACTGATGGTTACATGTCCTAGAGAAACCTTAAAATTAGAAAATACTGATATCTCACATGGCTAATTTCTAAATCCTAGGAACAAGTTTTTTGAAAACTTTTGAACATAGAGAAGTTCCATGGAGGGAAGAAGTCCCCCTTGCAAATATATTAAAATATTATAAATTCTAAATGGAGACTAATTATCAAATACATTTTTATTATTTTTCCTAAAATAATCTATAAATATAAAATTGTAAAAAAATTAATTTTTCAGCCAGGCCCAGTGGCGCATACCTCTAATCCCACTACTTGGGAGGCTGAGACAGGAGGATCCCAGGTTCAAGGCCAGCCTCAGCTTAGCAAGACCCTTAACAACTCAGCAAGACACTCTTTCAAAATGAAAAATCAAAAGGATGGGGGGTGTAACTTAGAAGTAGAGCACCCCAAGTTCAATCCCTAGTACTGAAAAAAAAGTAATTTTCCACTGTGAGAATTTCTAAATGAATTGTATTCCAAAAAAAAGAATTTTTTTAAAAAATTAAATACTGTATAATAAAAAATGGAACTATATATACATGTTTAGTGTATAAGGACATATCATAAGTGAATTCTTATATGAGGTTTTGTAGAGCTTTTATGCTTGATATGTCCTTTGTATCATGATAATTTGTATACTTGGTGTTCTAAGAATATATTTACAGTCCTCCAAACAGGGATGAGTAGCTTTTTTTTTTCATGCTGTTGACAAATCAATTCCTTATAGTCTAAAACTGGTATATTAAAGAAACAGGATGTCTTCACATTTTTTTTACTTTTCTATGAGCCATGCAATTATGGCCAAAATCTCTCTGACCCCAATCTCTCTGACATGCCTCAGAGTTTTATTTTAGCTTTGTTCCCCAACAGGCTTGATGCTGGCACTTTTGGAACAATGGGAGTTGGTTTGGGATTTGCTATTGCAGCTGCTCTGGTGGCTAAAGATAGAAACCCCAGGCAGCGGGTCATCTGTGTGGAGGGAGACAGTGCATTCGGGTTTTCTGGCATGGAGGTGGAAACCATCTGCAGGTAAGACAGAGTCCTGAATCAGAGCATTTCATTCTCCTAAATGTGAAAAATTACACACAAGACCCAGTCGCCTGACAAACAGTTGCAAAGCATTTCCCATGTGCCTGACACCCTGTTAACACCCATTTAAAACAGCCCTGGATCTTTTGCTTCCAAAACAGTGTGTTCATGGTCTTCTCATTTCATACTAAAACCCTGCAAGATGGTAGGGAGTAGCTTTGAGGTCACTGAAAAAATGGACCTGAGAGAAGCTTGTTTTCTTCAGGGAGATAATGGTTAAGAGCATGGCTTCTGGGACAGGTGACCTGGATTTCAGTGCTAGCTTCATCCTGTAAGGCCACATGATTTTTACTTATGTCACTTTATCAAGCCTCAGTCTGCTCTCTAAATAGGAGTAGCAGGAGTTCCTACCTTGAAGGGAGGTTATGAAAAACAAATGAGATAACAAAGGTCAGTTTTGAGGTGATGCTCAGTGAATGTGAGCCATTGAATTGTATTTGTAGTTATGAGGATTCATAGAGAAACTCAGCAGTTGTGGGTCCTACTGTAAAAGTATGGGTACTTTTTTCTCTCAAGCTATATTTAAACTGTAATATCATTCTATTGTTAGGGCTCTGATTAAGGATTTTGTGAATCATGTTTTGGGGTTTTCAGATCTTTGGTTTATTAAGCTTTGAAGACCAGGGGAAAATATTGCCTGTTAGAGTCTGTATTGACAACCAAGTGATATATATTAAAAAGTTTATTTATGGGGAAGTCAGCCTTCTAGGGAGTAATGATGCCTTATAGCATGGAGAGCAAATAATTACCATAATCCTGCTGTTGAACAATGTGCAGTTTGGTTTTGTCTTTACCACCTGCCCTCAAAATTTATATTATAACGGGAATAAAATGCACATTCTTTTTTAGTAACTAATAAAATGTAATCAGCCTTTTTTTGCTTTTTTGTCTTTGCTCTTTGCTCTACTGTTTAGGACATTATTATTCTTTCTTTACTGATTGTATCATGTGAAGCATCTGTGATTATAGGTGCAGTGGTTTGAGTACAGATTAAGGATGCTAATCATTGTGTATCCCTCACAACATCTAGCAAGGGTTGGTTTTCTGTGAGGAGCTCAGTAAATAGAAGGGTACTTTTCAAACAGTGTTCCTACCAGCCAGTTAAAGTAGTGCTTCAGAGGGCATTAAGGAATTCTTCTTGTCACCATCTGGATCTGTAAAAACCAAGATTCAGAAAAGCTTCAGTGATTTGACTGAGGTCCACAGCTAAATAGTGATAGAACCAGGCCTGTCAACCCCTCATCTTGTATTTTTTTCTACCACTCCATGATGTTTTTACTGATGATTTGATATTCTTTATTAGGATAATAAATCCTTGGTTTTTGGTTTTCATCTAATGTTACAAAAAGTTTATAGAAAACTCTTTAAGTTAAAATTTCCTCCCAAGGAAAAATTGATTTAAAGTGATGAATGATTTCCTTCATATTTGGCTCTTGCTTTTAGGTATAACTTGCCAATCATACTCTTGGTGGTGAACAATAATGGAATTTATCAAGGCTTTGATAAAGATTCTTGGAAAGAAATGTTAAAATTTCAAGATGCTACTACAGTGTGAGTAACCCACCACAATGTGTATTTATTTTCTCTCATCTATTTCAATTTCTCTTTTAAAAGTTTGCTGTATTGGAATGTGCCTACATGATGTGAGTTTATTTCTAATGGCAGCCCCTTTAAAGGGCAGGAATCCTGATTTCATGGTTCCTCTTTACACAACTATCCACGATTAGGTGCTTTAAAAATAGTTGATGACCAGGGAGCTACAGAGACTCAAATGAAAATCATGTCTAAGCCTTGTTAATAATAGGACTTACTGAAAAAGGCCCCCAAGTCCTAAAATGTCTTTTACATCAGGGAGGAATATGGATGTTTACATGTTATTTATGAGTCAGAAGTCTTTCTTCCTTTTACCACTTAGCTAAATCTTGGTCATCTGACAGCGCCAAATTGACATCTGACAGCGCCATGGCATGCAAGACATGACTTAGTGACCCAACCTGGGGGTGGAACAGGGTACTGGTATGTTAATACCTCCTAGATGTGTTGTTTTGCAGTAACCATTCCTTTTTCTTTTGGATTCATGAAAGTTGATAGTGTAGCCTGTGCTATCTAGTATAGTAGCTACTAGCCACATGTTGCTACTTAAATTTAGTTAAAATTAATTGAAGTTAAAAGTTTACTTCATTTTACTGACATTTCTAGTACTTATAGCAGCAGGTGGCTGCCATCTAGATGTAAAACATTTCTACTACCACAGAAAGTTCTCTTGGATATTGCTATGTAGACAGTAAAAAAAATATAGGCAGAAATTAGTGTGCTGACATTTCAGCTTAAGTATTAGAGACAAAAGTATGTTAGCTCAGCTTAAATATTTTCACAAGTCATTTCAGAAAATGAGTTTTCTAGAACTTCAAGATTTAAATTTTATTGATTCACGTCTTTCTTTTCAGGGCCCCTCCAATGTGTCTCCTGCCAAACGCACATTATGAGCAGGTCATGACTGCATTTGGAGGCAAAGGATATTTTGTACAAACGGCAGAAGAACTCCAAAAATCCCTGAGGGAGACCCTGGAAGACACAACTACACCCTCTCTTATCAACATCATGATTGAGCCACAAGGCACACGGAAGGCCCAGGTAAATGCTGTTGCTAAACAGAAAACAAGAAATGCATCTACTTCCTCCCCTTCTCCCTCCAAAAAGTACCTCCCTCTGTTATCTAGGATTCTTTCTAAACATTTCTGAGTTTGGTTATTTCATTTGCTTGTTTAATGAATATTTGTTGAGATATGTTTAGGTATGCTATGTTAGGAATAACATGGTAGCAAAACCAGGCTCTGTCCTTACCTCCAGAGAGCTTACAATTTTGTATGGGAGAGGAACAGCCCAGTAACCTCATTACTGAATGCTGCATGACAGAGCAAGGTAACTGCTTTGAAGGAAAGGGAACCAGGTCTAAGCAAACACACAACAAAGGAATCCAATTTATGTTGGGGTTACAGGGAAGGCTTCCCAGAGGAAGCAGTGCTTACACCGAGACCTGAAGGATGTGTAGGAACAACTCCGCAAAGAGGAGAGGCAAAAGATGTGCAAAGGCTTTGTGGCAAGAGAGAGCAGGCCAAGTCTAAGGAACTGAAAGAAGGCCAGAGTGGCTGGAAGGCAGAGTGGAGGAAGCACGGTGCGGGGGTGAGACTGTAATGAGACAATTTGTGCACTTAAATCCACCAGTACTTACTTTGACCTCTAGAGCAAAACTGCCCTGTAGATTATAGCAGTAAAATAAATGACAAAGTGTGCTATGTGATCCTCTTCCATCCCAGAATAAGTTGCTTTTCATATTTAATTTTCCACTCTGGTCTTGCCTGTCACCTCCTCACATACACCTGTCCTCCATGCTCCCACCTTATGTGCCAGCTACTCTTCAGAACAAATACTTCTTTCAAGTGCATTCTGTGTTAGTTTGCAGACATGTATCCACTGTGGAATCTCTCTCTCTTTCCTTTTTTTTTTTTTAACAAAGCAGAGCAGAAACAGACACCTGAACAATGAAATAATAGAGTAATTCAGAAACTGTAAAACACATAGAATCCTACTGGAATTCTGTTTGTGTAAAACAGACACCAAGAGACTCTGCAATTTACCCCGTCCAAGAGAAAGGGTACTCCAGATGAAACCTGGTGATGAGGAAGATGAACACAGAAAGGGGATAGGAGGGTGGCATTAGCAAGAATTTCTGTGGAGCACAGGCAGACTCTTTTAAGGTAGGGTTAGCGCCTTTCAGAAGTGACTCTGTACCCTGTAGGCTTATTAATTGCCTCTTCTTTTCTTTTTTGGTGCTAGAGCTCAAACCAGGGCTTTGTACATGCTAAACATACACTCTGCCACTGGGCTACATCCCCAGCCTTATTTTTCTTAAAAGCTCTTATTTGTTGAAATGATTTTTGTCAGCCAAACACCCAATGGCCAGTTTTTTAATTTTATGCCACCTTATTAATTTCTAACTGTGTATTTACTTTGCAGTGACTGGAATGTGAGTTTTATAACCTAGGTTGTCCTCCTGGCATTTGAGTACTGGGAAAACTAAAGCCACTTTAAGAGCCCTGACAAATACTATAATAACAATAGTCTTGAAACCTGTGTTAGTCACAGAAGCACCCAGTGAATTCTCTGTTGATGAGCTCACCCTTCTAAAGATCTGCTTCCATTGGTCTGTTCTATAGTTTCTCTATAAATTTTTTTAGGTATTTCTGGAAAAATATAAGTTCTCCTTTTTTATAATTCTGTGAGGATTATCCCTATATCTCTTGAATTTAACCATGTCAGCATTATCTTCATTCCAGTAGAATTCTACATGTATTATAATTTCCAAGATGTTACTTTTCATTGAGTAAAGTAACAGCAGCCATTTGCCATTGATTCACAGTGTCAGCTGTTGCTTCCTGCTTCCTGCTTTAATACAGGAAACACTTAAATCTCTGCAGTGGCCTGTGTCCAGGTCACATATGTAGGATGCTATTAGTCCTGGAAAAGGATTCCATGCACAGTTCTCCCTGTCCACATTCTTAGACCTAGGAGCTCAGCCCTCTGTGGGCTTCCCTCATCTCTTCTTTTCTTTAGAATGTATTTTTGGTTTTCATCTTCTAGTTTTGTGTGGCCTGATTACTATCAGTGAAAGAAGACCCAGAAAGCCATTTCAGGTTGCTTTATAGGTCCAGCCCACAGGGTTCACTGATAGGATGTTTAGCTCCTTTTTGGGAAAAACACTAGACCAAGACAAACCTCATTTTACCACCATTATGTGAGACTTTAAATTTTAGAACAAGCCCCCCCCCCAAAAAAAGAGGCTTTAATTCAAGATGATTGTTTCTTTTGACTGAATGTGTTGTCTTTTCTTTTTCTAGGATTTTCACTGGCTCACCCGCTCTAATATGTAAAGGAAATGCCAGTAGGTGGTCTTGAGGAGTTTTTCTTTCCTGCAAGGTAGAATTTATAATGCTGAAATTGTGCAAAGAAAATTAAAAACATCTTAAAATTACATTTTATAATAAAGGAATTGATTAAAAACAGATAAAGTTAGCAATATTTGTTGGGATTTAAATCTTAAATGTCCCCCAAACGCCCATATGCCAGAGGTTTAGTTGCCAGCCTGTGGCACTATTGGAAGGTGGTAGAGCCTAGTGGAAGAAAGTTATATCATTGGGGGTGTGTCCTTAAAGGGGATACTAGTACCCCAGCCTCTTCCTCTGTCTCTCTTGCTTCCTGGGTACCATGACATGAACAGACATCTTCCATCACATGTTCCTCACTGTGATATACTGCCTTCCCACAGACTGAAAGGCAACAGAGCTGAGGGACCATGCACAGACACCTCTGAAACCATGAACCAAAATAAATCTTTCCTCCTTTTAAGTTGTTTTTCTCAAGTATTTTGTTGTAGTGACAGAAAGCTAACACAGTATTCTCCCACAGAAATAATGATTTACAGATGAAAAAGAAGGGTTTTATTAAATAATAGCATTGTAACAGTCTCACTACTGAGATATACATCATTTTTGTTTGTGTAAGGACATCCTTAAGGTTAAAACTGTATCTTTTAAAAAATCTTTTGGAGCCGGGCGTGGTGGCGCACGCTTGTAATCCCAGCATTCGGGAGGCTGAGACCGGAGGATCTGGGTTCGTGGCCAGCCTCAGCTACCTAGTGAGGCATTCCGCAACTTAGTGAGACTCGGTTTCAAAATAAAGAATAAAAAATAGGGCTGGGGGTGTAGCTCGGAGGTAGAATGCCCCTGAGTTCGATCCCTAGTACCGCAAAAAAAAAAAAAAAATCTTTTGAAGAAAAAAACTCTAAGAATTGGCACCAAGTCACAGCCCTAGCCCTACCCCTAACAAAATCACTAACTGGAAAGTGAAGCCAAACCTGGTACTGAAATATCGGGGAGCCAAAATCGAAAGTGAACCCCAAATGACACCAAAACGTAGCTCCAATTCTAATCGAAACATGAGTCCAAGTCCCAGTGCAAAACACAACCAATACCAAAGGCTTATTCTGAACTCAATCCTGAACCGTAGCCCTATCCTAGAAACCCAAAGTGAAAACTGCCATAACCCTAGCCCTAACCCTAAACCAAGCCCAAATCTGAGACTCGGCCCTAAACTCCAACTGTGCCCGAAAGAGAACTCAAACCTGAGCTTTATACTAAATCTGAGCATGAACTCTAACCAGAAAATGAAACCAAAATGTAATACAAGCCATATCCATAACCCTAACATAATCCTGAGTCCTAGTAGCAGTCTGATCTGGAATTGATATCCAAAGCCTATCTCAAACTGTTACCCAAACCTAAGACTGAGGCTTAATCCAAATCCTAAACCAAATGTGAACCACAAACCAAACCCAAGCCCTAGCCCTAGACCTAGCCATAGAAAACACCCAAACTGAAAAGTGAACTTGAAGCATAACACAAGCAAATGCCTGAGCATGAACCCGAGCCAAAGCCAGGTGGTGAGCCTGAATCCAAACCTGAGCTGAGTTCCTACCTGAAACTAAAACTGAAAGCAAAAACCAGCCATAGCCCTAGCCTAAAACCAAACCTGACCCCAAACTCAAATTCTTACATGAACCCTAGCAGGAGCCCTAGACAAATTGAAGCCTACCTCAAGCCCAAGCCAAAGCCAAAACGCGAGTGTGAGATAGAGCTATATAGCCTGAACCCAAACCACAGCCCCATACTGAAAACAAGACCTCACCAGAGCTACATAACAAAATGGGAGCCGAAAGTGAAACCTAAATGGAAACTAAGCCGTAGCCCTAACCTTAATCGAAGCCTGAGTCCAAGTGCCAGCCCACAATGAAACCCACAACCGAGCCGTATCTGGAATTCCAATCTAAGTGCTAGCTGTAGATATAGCCATAGCCGAATCCAAATAGGATCCTGAACACGAAGCAGAACCCAAGTAAATGCCTGAGTCTGAGCTGGAGCTCTAACACGAAAGCAAAACCGAAAGGAAAACCAAGCTATAGCCCTAGCTGTAACCCTAATCCAAGCCAAAATCCAAGTACCAGCACTATCCCAAACCCAAAGCCAAGCCTGTGACTTAATTTGAACCCTAACCCAAATGTTGACCTGAACCCTAACCCGAATCGGAATTCTAACCGAAATTGAAAGCAAACATGAAACTAAAAGTAACACCGATTCAAAGCCCTAGCCCTACACCAACCCCTAAACCAAATCGAAACATGATGACAAAATCGGTACTGAAACCTATCGGCAGTCTTAGCTAAGACTAAGCCTCAGCCAGAGACAGAACCTAAAACTGAGCCAAAACTCAAATAAGAACTGGAACTTGGACGCGACTCTAGTCGAATTTGAGCTCCACACCAAGCCCGAGCCTGGGCCCGAGCCCGCGCTCTAAACAGTAACAGAACCCAAACCACAACCCTAGCCTTAGAATTAGCCATAGTCAAACCCAAATGGGACCCTGAACTTGAAGCAGAAAGCAAGCAAAAGTCTGAGCCTGAGCATGAGCTGGAGCCTGATTGTGTGCCAGAACCCGAGCCCAAGGGGGAGGTCTAACCAAAAACTGAATTCAAATGCAAAACTGAAATGGATTCCAAGATAGCCCTCACTCTAACCGAAGCCTCAGTCAAGTACCAACCCGATCCAGAACTCATAACTGAGCCCTAGCCTGAACACAAAGCCCAAAACAAGTCTGAGTATTCATTTGAACCCTGTTCCAAATGCGAACCCAAACACTAGCCCTTGTCGGAATTGTAACTATAACGAGTACCCTCATGAACAGAAAACCAAACCCAAAAGCAATCCCCAACATGAACCCAAACCTGAACTTGATAATAAATCTGAACCCTACCCAAATGTGAACCCAAACCCTAACCTGGGTGGAAAATTTAACCATATCCAAAATTGAAAGTGAAACTGAGAGTGGCACAAAGCCATAGTCCTATTTTCACCTCTAAAAAATCCCCAAAACTAAAATGAAGAAAAAACTGGTACTGAAACCTAGTAGGAGGATTAGCCAAGGCTGAGTCCAAGCACCAGCCTGAACCAGAACCAGATGTCATCCAGAAATGAAGCCCAAGCAGGAGCTCTAACACAAAGGCAAAACAGCAATGGAAACAAAGCCATAGCCCTAAATCTAACCGATCTAGCCATAGTCAAAACCAAATAGGATCTCAAACACAAAGCAAAATCCCAGCAAAAGCCCAAGCCAGAGGTCGAATGTGAGCCAGAACCCAAGCCGAGCCAGGACTCTCACCCAAAACTGAAACCGAAAGTGAAACCAAGCCATAGCCCTAGCCATAACCCTAAACCAAGCCCAAATCAGACTTGGCCATAAACTCCAAACGAGGAACTCCAAAAAGGAACAACCCAATTCTCTATCCCAAAAATGAAACTGAAAGCAAAAGCTAAACAGAAACCAAGCCCAAGTCTGAGTACCAGCCTAAACCAGAACCCATACCTGAGCCCTAACCCTAGCTGGAATTCTGACCTTAACTAACATTGAATGCAAAACCCAAAGTGGCACCAAGTCACAGCCCTAGCCCTACCCCTAACAAAATCCCTAACTGGAAAGTGAAGCCAAAACCGGTACCAAAATCTCGGGGAACCCTAGCTGAGTCTGATTCTCAGTCTCAGACTAAGCCAAAGCATGAATATGAACCAAATTCCCAACTGGAACCCAAGAAAGATCAGGAGCTCTAACCCGAAACTGAAACCAAAAGCAAAACCAATCCATAGCCCTACCCTAACCGTAAACCAAGTCCAAAATCTGAGACTGCCCTAAACTCCAACCGAGACCGAAAAAGAACACACCAGATCCCTACCCCGAAAATGAAACCTGAACCCTAGTTGAACCCTAACCCTAATTAATCCTAATTAACCCTACAACCTAATTAATACTAATCCTAATTGAAGCACGAGTGTGAGTATACCAACCTGAACTGGAACCCAAACTGCAGCCCTAAACCTACATTTAGCCACATCTGAACCCAAACGGGTTCCCGAACACAATGCAAAATCCAAGCAAAAGCCCAAGCCTGAGCCTGAGACAGGTCCGAATGGTGAGCCCAAAACCAAGCCTGAGCCTGAGCTCTAACCTGAAACCGAAATCGGAAGTGAATTCAAAATGACACCGACTCAGCCCCAACACTAATCGAAACATAAGTCTGAGTCTAAGTGCAAACACTTGCCAGGAGCCAACCCTCAAAGCAGTAGAGTCTGGGGGTCCCTCGTTAGGTGGAGATTGAGGACGAGGTCAAAAGTGAGTGAGAGTACGCTTACACACCATATATGTTAAGACGCATCTGTTTTTAATTCATCTCATGAGTGTTATATATGCTCATCACAACAAGGTATACAAAACAAGAATTTTTACAGCCTTGTTTTTCCCTAAAGTTAAGTGGGTACAATTTTAACTAGAAAAGCTATATCCCATAGTGTTTGCTAAGATTAGGGGAGCAGCAGAAGTTTACAAAAGATACAAAAGTGTAAATGAATTATTTTTTAGTGTGAGAGCAGGGTTAGAGTTTAACAGCAAAGAGGAGCAAGGGTGAAAAAAGAAACCATTCATTAGATAAATCTTTCCTATTTGCTCAGGCAGCTAGAAGATAGCTAGTTAATAAGTTTTAGGAAAGCAGAGAGTTTGGCAGCTCTCTGTCTTAAAGTTTCCTTTACTTATGATAATGTCGTGGGATAACGCGGTCCCACTCGTGGGTCCTTGGCCTCCGTGATAAAAAGAATTTTAACACATGCCAGTAGGGGACAAAAGGCAGGTATTTATTCAGGGAAACAAGGGACTCAAGGAAAACAGAGAAGCGGAGATCTTCCTGGCCATGCGGGCAAAGAGACCGGAAGAGCGGAAGCAGGCCTTTTAATAAACTTTCAAGAGGGGCGGCCACAGAAGCAGTCTGGACTTCCTCGTTTCTCAGGTATTGGCGGTTGATAGGTAGGCCTTCCAAGTTGGATCCTCCTCCTTTCTCAGGTTTCGAAGATGGGAGGTCGCTGAAGTCTGGCCTTTGTCTGAAAGGATTTCCGGTGAGGGCAGGGTCTATGAACTCTCCAGATTTTTTAAGCTATATTTCCTTTCCTTCCCAATGTCTCATTCCTGCCTAAATTTTAATTCTTTCTACTCTACCTCATCAATAAGAAACCTAAGATCTCTTGACTCAGCTGCTGGTATTTGTAGAGAATTAATGGATACCTCTGAGCCAGGCCTAGGCCTTGTTCTCCTTACTGATGACTCAATCCATACAGCATCCTGAGCCTATTAAAAGAAATCTTTTAATGTGGAAGCAAAGCCCAAATTTCCAGAATAAAATAATGTAAAGCAAGAAATGTCACATGTCCCTTATTTAGCAGGCCAAGCCTTGCTCTTAGACCTTAACTGGTTAAGGTAATGCCACAAACACTAACCATTACCCAAGGCTTATTGTAAACCAAAAAACAAACTGCAGCCCAATCCCTAGAAATAGCTATAGCTGAACCCAAAAAAGTATCCCGAATATGATGCAGAACCCTAGCAAATGCCTGAGCTTGAGCAAGGTGGAGATGGATGGTGAGACCAAAACCCAGCCCAAGCTGGAGCTCTAACCCAAAACCGAAACTGAAAGCAAATCCAATAAGGACACCAAATCATACCTCTAACCCTAACAGAAGCCTGATCCGAGGACCCTCACCAATGGGAACCCACATCTGAGCCCAATCCCGAACAAGAACCCAAACCTGAGCTTGATTATAAATCTGAACCCTAACCCAAATGTGAAGTCAAACCCTAACCTGAACAGGAAGTCTAACCGTAACCAAAATTGAAAGTGAAACTGAGAGTGGCACAAAGCCATAGTCCTAGTTTCATCCCTGATCAAATCCCAAACCAGAAATTGAATACAAAAATGGTACTGAAACCTAGCGGAAAAATGAGCCAAGTCTGACTAGCCCAGGCCTATTCCAAGCCCCAGCCTGAACCAGAACCAGAGCCTAATCCTTAAACAAAGACCAAGCAGAAGTTCTAATATGAAAGCTAAAACGAAATGGAAACAAAGCCATAGCCCTAACAGTAACCAATCTAGCCATAGTCAAACCCAAATAGGATCCCAAACACGAAGCAAAACCCTGAGCTTAAGCCCATGCCAGATGTGGAATGTGAGCCAGAACCCAAGCCGAGCCAGGGCTCTCACCAGAAACTGAAACCCAAAGTGAAACTAAGCCCTAGCCCTAGCCCTAACCCTAAACCAACCCCGAATCTGAGACTTGGCCCTAAACTCCAACCAAGTCCGAAAAAGAACATGCAGGATCTCTATCCCAAAAATGAAACTGAAAGCAAAAGCTAAACAGAAACCTAGCCCTAACCCTAAAGCTAACCCAAGCCCGAGTCGGAGTACCAGCCTAAACCAGAAACCATACCTGAGTCCTAACCCTAGCTGGAACTCTAACCTTAACCAAAACTGAATGCAAAACAGAAACTGGCACCAAGTCACAACCCAAGTCCTACCCCTAAAAAAAATCCCTAAATGGAAAGTGAAGCCAAAACCGGTATCAAAATATCGGAGAGCCTTAGCTGAGTCTGAGACCAAGCCAGGCAGTGGTCAGGGATCCTTTGATAGGTGTGGAATGAGATGAGGTTGCGAGAATACGCTCACACTGCATGCAGTGTAGAAGTGTATCTGTTTATTGCTTGTTAGCTGTATTTTATACTATCTTTTTTGCAGTGAGGCATATAGAACAGGAATTTTTACAATCTTATTTTTCTAAAGGTTGAGTAGGTACATCTTTAAATAGAAAAGCCATTTCCCATGACATTTAATGGGGTTAAAAAGACAGTAAAGGTTACAAAATATATGTATATAAAGATTTTTTAGTACAAAATAGTGTTAAAGGTTACCAAATAGCCTCCACTTATTAGTTTAAATCTTTACTATTTGTTTAGTTCCTTTAAGCAGTATTCTTATCTTTCTCTCAGGCAGCTAGAGAGTTAATGTATCTGGTAAAATTCTAGGGAGACAAGGTGGAAGTGGACAAAGACTATCTGTCTTAAAGCCTTCTTTACTCATAGATAAAATAGTAGACCTAAATCTCTTTAGCTTATTTATTTTGTTTCTATACCTGTGTGCTGAGATGGAACATAAGGCTGTTTAGTAACTAAGCTTGGAAAGCCCATTTCCTGACTAATGTTTTTATGTGGTTAATGAATTTATTATGGGTTGTCTTGAGGCACTGCTTTTTCAGCTAATATTGAGGAATCATAATCTGTCCATCCACCTTCTATTTCTAAGAAATTTTCATTTATAATTAATGTGAAAGTAAAACCCAAAGCACCCCAAATTTCCAAAATATAACATAATGTAAAATGGGATATGCCACACATTCCTTTTTTTGGAATCGGCTGCCTTGTAGGACTCTAGCAGACCAAGCCTTGTTCAAGATCCAGCTATTAAGGTGTGGCATTTCCCCTTTTTTTTATTTTTTAATTTAATGGCTTCCACTTCTATGGCTAGTGACTTGATGGATTGTGAGGTCAGTCGGATGATGACTGGAAAATATGAACAAAATATGATTATAAGCAACAAAGCAAGTGCAATAGAGATTCCATAACTCATATATGAATGTATGTTTAATTGTTTAGAAAGTTGAATAAAAAAATCAGAGGCCATTTCAGCAGTAGAACTAACATCTATATAGTCTTGACTAATATATTTTATTTGATTTTGTAACGTTTGTAGATCAGGGGCTATGTTAGTGTTGTTCCAGATTCCTAATAAGTGATTTTGTCACCAGGAGTGCTGAGAACCATTTAGAATACAAAGAATGTAAGCAGGCCTGAAGAAGGGACAGGAACGGAGACCCTTTGAGCATTTAGCAGAACAGAGGAGGCTGCGTCCTCCATTCCTAGATAAACTGAGCATCAGCATCCTGGTAGTCCCACAGCAGCAAGGCAGGGCTGGTCTGAAGACAGAGGAACCCGGAGCTCTGCTGCTGCTCCCACCTGCCCTGGGAAATGTGGCACCAGCTCTGAAGAAATAGCCAGGAGAGTCGGGAATCGCTGCTTGGGGGTAAGTTCCCATTGATCTTCTGGGCACTGTTTCTCCACAGAGACCTGTGAATGTTCACTCAAAATGTTTTCCTCATTTTTAAAATTGCCCTCACACCTATTTGTCTAGTGGTTTCTAAAACTGTTTTAGAGTGTTATTCTTCGATTAGGGCTTTTGATCTTTCTATCAAGCAGATTGCCTTAAAACTGTCCTAAAAGTTAGAAAACTATACAATTCCCAATGCCAGGCTTATACACACTGTTGCTGAGAATAGACTCGAGGGAGCACATGCAAACTGTTTGCCATAGGCCTGCAGCTTCAGGATACTAAATATGAGATGAAGAAAAACTCAAACAAATAGAAAAAACAAACAAAAGACCCTGACAAGACAGGGGAAGTGCAAGTCCAAACTCTTTTCAATTTAGATGTCAAAAGCCAAATCCACATGCTGTATCTCTCAAATCAAAACAATGTTAGAAAAGAGAGATCTGGGGTTTCCTGCAAGGCGCCCGTGGGTTGATGGGGAGCATCCCTCCTGTTTGTGGTCGGCGGGGAGAGCGCTGAGCAGGGACAGCGCCATCAGGGCAGCGGGTGGACACAGTGCTGGAGGGAATGCAGGCCTGCGTGCTCCTCAGGGAGGGTCCTGGGTGGGGTCCCAGGCTGTGGCCATGGTTCTTCTCAGAAGGCAACCAAGGCTCCGCCACTGCCACCAAGGGACACAGGGCCTGGTGAGCTTCTTCAGCCAGAGTCTGGGTGAGCAAGGATGTGAGCAGGAGGGGTGCGCTCCTGGTAGACACCACCTCTGCCATCCTACTCAGGCCTGCCCATGCTCAGACCAGCACAGACACTGCTAGGGGCTTGCCACCTTCCTCCAGCGGCCCACCAGGGCGCCAGCCCGCAGTCCCGTTGCCCAGATGAGGGAGGGAGCGCAGGCTGCTCATCCAGGACTGGTCAGAAGGAAGGTTCACTCCTGGCCTGGCCCCCGCCGTGGGGCGTTGGGGCTGCTGGTTTAGAGTGTATGTTTAGCATGTGAATTTTAAAGATCTATGTGCTCTTGAAACTGGTCTTTCTTAAATCAATTCCTCTTTTTTGAAATTCCTAGCTGTTTTTACTGGTTATTTATTTCCCTGAACTTCTCCACTAAGCCTTCGATAAACTTTTATCTTGTTTCAATCAGCCTGAGTCAGATACTGTTGGTTGTAACCTAATGTATCGTAATCGATGAAAATTTGCTTTAAGAATGTAATTTCTTCCATTTTAGTAAACTGAAATGATAAATCCCATAAAGTAGTTGCACATTATAACCTGAGACTTACATTACACTGAAGCAGTAAGGGAAATACAGAAGCCAAGTGGATACCACATGCCCTTGATGAGGAAGGTGCATTAAGAATGTTGGCAGGCAGGGAAGTGCAAACTAAAAGACACGGAGATTCATCTAACCCCAGGTGGAATGATAATCGTGAAGAGTACAAACAGCTGGGCATGGTGGATCACTGGCTTGTGCATTGATGAAGAGCACAGCTAGCTGCAAGAATTAATGTGAATTGCAGGACACATTGATCATCGACACTTTGAAGGCACTTGCGGCCCCGGGTTCCTCCCAGGGCTGCGCCTGTCTGAGTGTAGTTTAACGATCAGTCGCCCCTCAGGGGGTTGCCCCCCACCGGGGGTTGCTTGGCTGGGGGTTTCCTCACAGGGCCGGCTGTCTGCGGGTCCTCCGTCTCCCTAAGTACAGACCGTGGTGGCCGCCCCCTTTCCTGGCAGCGTGGTGGCACACACTTGTAATCCTAGTACTTGGGAGAATGAGACAGGAGGATCACAGCCTCAGCAAGTAGAAAGAATCTCATCAACCTAGCAAGACCCTGTTTCAAAATAAGAAATAAAATAGGGCTGGGGGTTTAGCTCAGAGGTAGAATGTCCCTGGGTACAGTCCCTACTATCACACACACACACACACACACACACACACACACACACACACACACAAGTTTGGAGACAAAAACAAAATGATTGGACTCAGTAGAGTAAGCCCATGGTTGTAAGTCCCATGTTGCCAGTAAGCACCTTGTACTCTTTGAATCACTGCTCTCATCTTGAAAATGGAAATTATAATACTAAAAATGATAGTATTTGTGAAGTAATAAGACACAGGTAAAAGCATCTAATAGCAAGTATGACATAAGTAATTGTTCAATGTATTTTTCTTTTCATATTTAACTTTGAGACTTTTTAGCCTTTGGTTTTCAGCAGTTTGATTATGGTATTTCTGGTTTTAATTTTTCTTTCTTTTTTTTTTTTTTGCGGTACTGGGGATTGAACTCAGGGGCATTCTACCTCTGAGCTACACCCTCAGCCCTATTTTTTATTCTTTATTTTGAAACCGAGTCTCACTAAGTTGCGGAGTGCCTCACTAGGTAGCTGAGGCTGGTCGCGAACCCGGATCCTCCAGTCTCAGCCTCCCAAATGCTGGGATTACAAGCGTGCACCACCACACCCGGCTTCTGGTTTTAATTTTTCTTTATTTTAATCTTGTTTAAGATTAATTCTGATTAATTTTTAGTTTTGTAATAGCTATAGACACATAAGAATTTGCAAAAATAATCCAGAGAAGTCCCATGTATTCATCATCCAGCTTCCCCCAATATAATTATAGAGAATTATCAAAACAATGAGATGATTAATGATTAGAACAAGACAAAATAAAATATAGACCTTACTCGGATTTCACTATTATTTCATGTAATCACTTCTGTGTGTCATGTGTGGTATCAAGGATTGAACCCTGGGACATTCTACCAATGAGTTGCATCCCCAGCTTTTTTATTTTGAAACAGGGTCTCACGAAGTTACTGCACACTGGCCTTGAACCTGTGATCCTCCTGTCTTATCCTCCGAAGTGCTGGGATTACAGGCCGATCTTAATACACATATTGCTTCAGACTGAGACAGGAGTGTGCAAAGCACTTGTAATAGAGCTCATCTGAGTCGCACAGGTCTTTAGAGGTCACACAGTGTGAAACTGTGCTCCCAGACACATGTTCTGTACTTGTTCCACAAGCAGCAACTGAATGCAACTTACCTGGGTCATGGCCACGAAATTGGACTCCATGGATAAAACATTCATCTTCTCTGCTCAGAAAAATTCCTGCCTATGTGGTTTTCATTCACAATTCTCCAAGTTGTGTGTGTGTGTGTGTGTGTGTGTGTGTGTGTGTGTGTGTGTGTTTTGCTGGGTATTGAACCCAGAGGTAATATGTATGTTTTACTGGGGATTGAATCCAGAGGCATTCACCCTCTGAGCTACAGAGATAGCTCATTAGTTGCAGAGGGCCTTGCTAAGTTCTGAGGCTATCCTCAACCAGCAATCCTCCTGCCTCAGCCTCACAAATCCTGGGATTACAAGCATGCACCACCATGCCCAGCCTGAGTTTGCTTTTAAAAGTCTTTCCTATAAGATGTTTAAGATCTTGTATACATGCAAATAACCAGTCCTCAGCACAAATACGCTAGGTCAAGTTCAGCCATGGGGATATATTTTTCTCCTGTGATGGATCCTTGCCAATTATAATTAAGCATGTAAATTACTATGCTTGGAAAAAAAGAATGAACCTGTCCAATGTGCTCTGGCTTTGGGCTTGCTCTTATTTCCATTGCTTCAGAAGAGGTTGCACGATGCCCAAGTTGTGAAGGCACTGGCTCATTTAGAACTCAGCTGCTGTCTTCGGGACCAACCTGAAGGACATGTTCTTGACTTCGAAGTCATTCTAATACACTCAGGACTTCTATGAAACTTTGCCTTTGTAGCTTCAATGAGTTAATGGTCCAGGATTTTAATGTTTCAAGAACAGGGCTTGACAAACTTATTTTATTAAGGTCCAGATAGTAAATATTTTAGAATTTGTGAGTTAACCAGTCTGCTGAAACTATTCAATTCTGTTGTAATGCCAAATAGTCATAGAACATTGGCAAAGTAATGACTGAATATATCCTACCCAAACTCTAATTAGGTAGTCAGCTAGGTTTGGTCTGTGAGCCTTATTTTACTAACTCCTCTTCTAGAGGATTCTGTCATCCCAGAGATGACTATCAGTCTAAACTTTTTGATGACTACCAAGTCAAAGGAGAAGATGGGGGTGTAGTTCCGTGGTCGAGCACTTGCTTAGCATGATCCCCACACAGCAAAAACAAAAACAAAATAAAAAAACACAAACCCGTTAATTTGAAAGTAGAAATATTCATGTGATACCTATCATGTGTCAAGAACTGTGCCTGGGAAGCCACTTCCCATCCAACTCCACACCAAAAAATGATATGACCCAAGATGTCAATATTGTTGAAGAGAAGAAACCAACCTCTTGCTACCAATCACTGTCCAAAACTGAGAAACATCAGCATAAACCAAAAACATGTTTATAAATGGAGAATTGCACTCTCTACAGAAGACATCCTTAGTTAAAATATGAATTTTAAAGAGATCCCTGATGATGTATATGTGTACATTGAAATTTAGTTCACCCTGGCCCAGCCAGGCATAATTAATGGAAACTTCATGAAGATAGTATGTTGACAGAAAAATGTGCATCAGAGCAGCTAACAACTTGCTCATGATCACCTAACAGGAGAGGACTGAGACAGAACTTGAACCTGTCTTCCTGAGCTCAGAAGACACATCTTATCTGTTTCACCTTGCCATCTCCCTGACTGCAACAGAAAAAAAAAAAGCCATCTTTAAAAAAAAAAGATATTTAAAAGAATGGACTAATATATATTCTTATAATATATAGTATATACTATACTATAATATGTTATATATTATATACATTAAAAGTACCACCATATTAGTGGGTCCAGGCACTCTGTTCTTCCCATTGCTGCTGGGACGGATTAGCCTCTGAGGCGACTGCCCTGAGCAGGCCCTGGCACACTGGCTGCCCACTGTGCTAGTTCTCTGCTGGATAAAAGCATGGGGCCACTCTCTGTTCCCTGAGCAGGCAGTGGGTGACCAGTGACAATTATTATCTTCAGCTCCCATGAGACTCTAGGGTTGTTTGGTGTTTTAAAATGTGTGTGTGTGGTACAGGGGATTGAACCCAGGTGCATTCTGCCTTCTAGCTACACCCTCAGCCCCTTTTTTTATTTTTTGTTTTGAAACAGGGTCTCACTATGTTTCTGAGGTTGGTCTCGAACCTGCGATCCTCCTGTCTCAGCCTCCAAGTACTGGGATTACAGACTTGTGGCACCATGCCTGGCTTCAAGTAAGATATTTCTGATATATTAAAATAGTTTTATATTTCTATAAATATTTCAAAATAGGCTAATGTGATGTAAATGTTTATTTTATTTCTAAATTATGTGTTGATTCACTTAATTTTCAGGTACTTCCTAGGCATACAGATATATTTCAGGTACTTCCTAGGCCTACAGATATATTTTTTTCTCATACATCTAGATTCATTCGTTTGTACATGTCTTCCTGCATTGCTACTAGGAGAAGAAAGTATTTGAATAAATGTTGTGATAATGGATCACCTTGCCATTTCTCCCAAATAATTAGAACTTATTGTGGAAATTATGTTTTCCTTTCTGTCTATCTTTTTCTCTTTTTCTTTTTCATTTTGGTGGTGCTGGGGACGGAACCTAGGACCTTATGCTTCTAGACAAGAACTCTACCACTGAGCTATATCCCCAACCCTGTGGAAATTATCTTTAAAGATAATGGTTATAAGCTAGGCCTGGTGGTGAGTGCCTATAATCTCAGTATTTGGGAAGCTGGCACAGGAGGATCCCAGTTTTGAGGCCTCAGCAACTTAGTAAGATCCTGTTTCAAAATAAAATATAAATAGGACTGGAAGGGTGACTCAGAGGTGGAATGCCCCTGGATTCAATCCCCCATACCACAAAAAAAGAAAAAAAGAGAAGAGAATAATATTAAGAATTATTTTAATATCAATGACATGTTTTATTGTTGCTATATAGGATATCTTAAATCAGATTCTGCTATCTCTAATTTTTTAAAAAATTAAATAGTATATGGTAATTTTATTTTGTTTTTCTACACCCATTGAGATGATATGAATTTCCAACTTTATTCATCATAAATGTTAATCCAATTATATATGTAAATTGAAGATTGTATGTTTTGATATTAGACCCTTTCTAAAAATTAGCTATAGATGATAGAGGTGATGGCATATACTTTGAGTAGACTTTGGGCGATTTTTCGAGGCATGAGGATCAAAACAGGGCCTCACTCCTGTTGGGCAAGCCTCCTGTCACCCGGCCCAGAGTTCTCATCAGCTTGTCATAAACCAAGCCCATCTACTGCCCACTTCCACCTACTGCTTTTCCTAGCTTTCATATGAAAACCTCACAATACTTTCTGTAGTTCTTATTACTTGCTACTGCTTTATGTAAGATAGGAATTCTTTGTTCCACAAAAGTTGCTGAAAACTTACCTGTAAAAACCCCTGGTACATCGACTTTAGGAAGGCATTCTTTTTTTTTCCACTGTGAAAATATATTTTAATTCAAATGTTTTGAACATTAGTATTTAGAAAATTATTTTTGATGGTATCTGGTATTTTACTGCAGCTTTTGTGAACAGAGATGACCATATACATGGAGCTATCTACAATTCCCTTTTTTACTATGTAGCAAAGAGTCAGAGTTAAAGGTGCTGCAGTAAAAATCATTAACTCAGATTCTCAGAAATTCTCTTGGTTCCCAAGTGCTCTAGGGAAGGCGATGTCTGCGCTGTAGAGCTACGGTCCCAGTGGAAGCCTCAGTAGGTGAGGACGGTGAAGAGCTCTGCTGAGAGCAACTGAATGGCTCTGAACACCTGCTTGCTACAGAAACACCCGATGAAAGTCCAAAAAAGCCTGGGCTGACAAAATCATTCATCCTTCACTTTCCTTGTGGTTAAAGCAGCCGGAAGACTGTCGTAGCTTTCTCCACATGAAGGAGGAAGTAAGGTTTGTGTGACTTTATGATAGATACTGTTGATCATAGCTACATTTTATTTAAGCTCTTGGTCAGAAATCCAAAACTTAGTTTTGTATTTGTATAAAAATTGAGTCTATTTTATGAGTTTATAGAAATAAATAATGAAGAAAAATAAAGCCGGCCGTGGTGGCGCACGCTTGTAATCCCAGCATTTGGGAGGCTGAGACTGGAGGATCCGGGTTCGTGGCCAGCCTCAGCTACCTAGTGAGGCACTCTGCAATTTAGTGAGACCCTGTTTCAAAATAAAGAATAAAAAATAGGGTTGGAGGTGTAGCTCGGAGGTAGAATGCCCCTGAGTTCAATCCCCAGTACTGCAAAAAAAAAAAAAAAAAGATAAGAAAAGAAAAATAGACAGTGCATGTTCCTAATTGTCTCCCTGGAAGTTGCAGTCTTCAGGAGGATACACATACAGAATGTAATATTTACCTTCAAATATATTTCATGAGAAACAGGAAGATCACAGGTTCGCTGCAGGCCTCTGCAACTTAGTAAGGGCCTCTGCAACTTAGTGAGACAATGTTTCAAAATAAAATAGTAAAAAATAGGGTTGCGGTGGTAGCTTAGAGGTACAATGCCCCTAGGTTCCATCCCGAGTACCACACACACACAAAAAAATAATAATAATTTCATGAAAGAAATGTGGTAGATCTTATAGTTGTATGAATACTAGAAGACTGGAAATCCAGTTTTAATGTGTGTGTGTGTGTGTGTGTGTGTGTGTGTGTGTGTGTGTGTGCACAAGGATCAAGCCCCGGGCCTTAAATATGCTAGGCAAGCGTTTTATCACTGTGCTACATCTCCAACCCCAGTTTTAATTTTGTAATTACAAATGGTTGGCAACTGTTTCCTTAATAGTTATTGTAGGAGTAGGTCCACATGAGTCCATATGTAGCCCTTCTTTGGCCTGGTCGGAACTGTGGGAAATGGGGATGACCTTGACTTGAAATATTGAGATGGTGCATGACAAACAAACTCCAAGTATTCCATCTTCCTTGGAAGATCTTCCTCTGTCCCTATGATATAGGATGCAGGATCGAATTGATCTCTAGGACTGGAGAGAGTGGGAATAAGCCATGTCAGTGCTGCGCTCTTTTCATAGTACTGGTCCTGCATAAAACCCCTGATCTGAGCATAGTAGGGTTTTCCATATTGTTCATCAATCACAGAAACAACATCACCAATTTGGTAATATACTCCCGTGTAGAAGATTGATTCCGTGGTGAATATAGTGGAAACGGAGTCAGGAGCTTTGATGGGATTTTTTAATTTGAAATATGTCTTCTCCCTTTTCCTTTGGTGGAAACTTTCTTTTCAGCAGCTGGAGCAGATTTGTATTTAGTGTTTCTGAGCGAGCAGACCTCCTGTGAAGTTCCTGCTTCCTCTGCTTGCTGCCCCCATGCTCTGCGGAAGGGCGGCGTGCCCGTGCAGTGGTGGCAGAGGATCTCCCCCTGCGGGCCCTTCCTCCACAGGGAAGACGACGTGGCCTCGCATATGCTGCAGCTGGACTTCAGGCCCAGTGGCATGGTGGCCGGCTTGGGTGGCCCCCATCGGTGCAGCGACACGGCAATGGCTGCCGCCCGCGGGTCGGCCTGTCACCCCGGCGACAGGAAAAGCCGCTGGCTGGCCCCCGGAGGCCGGGGGCCGCGCCCAGCACCAGCTTGAGGCGGCCAAAGCGCAGGGGCCGGGCCGGACCGCGAGACTGAGGGCATTCTTTTGACCCAATTCATAATTTGTTCCTTTCCACATTTCTCGTTGTGTCATCCTTTACTTTTCTTAAGTGTCTCAACTTTATATCGGTTTACAAAATCAGTATCTTAAGATTCTGCATAATAATCTCGATATTCTTTGTGTCCACTTATTCTTGGCACTTTTTAAATAGTCTTTGTTCTTGTATTTTCTCTTTTTTAGCTCATTTGGCCTTCTCGAAACATGGATAACAAGCCGGGTGTGGTAGCACACACCTGTCATCCCAGTACCTGGGAGGCTAAGACAGGAGGAAGGCAGGTTTTAGGTCAGCCTCAGGAACATAGCAAGACCTGCAGCAACTTTGCAAAACTGTTTCAAATAAAAAATAAATAAGGCTGGGGGTGTAGTTTGGAGGTAGAATGACCCTGGGTTCTATTCCTAGTACCAAGCTGGCGCCCACGTGCACATAGAAAAAGGCTGAATAAGATTTTTTCCCATCTGTTTTGAGTTTAGCTTCTATTTATTATTTTATGCTTTTAATTTGTTTTATTTTATTCTCTTTTCATTTACTTTGCCAACTTCTCTATATTTTAGTTGAAAATTCATCTTTTAAATTTTAGTTTTGCTATTTTAACATATGTTTTAAACTCCCCTCTATTATAATTTCCATATTTAATGGTGTTTTTTTTTTTAGATCAAGTGCTAATTGTTTCCTCTCTTTCCCATCAATAAATTATTTATAATTATCTATCATGCTTTCATATTTGTGTTGTAGTTAAATGCAGCCTCCCAAATACTGGGATTACAAGTGTGCAACACCATCCCCGGCTCATTTTTATGTATTTTGAGGTAGGGTCTCACTAATTTGACCAGGCAGGCCTCAAAATTGTGATCCTCCTGCCTCAGCCTCTCCACTCTCTGGGATCACAGGTGTGTAGCACTGCCAGGCTCCTGTGCTCTGTATGTCTTTGAGTAAATCCATATTTCCAGCTGGTCATTTTCTTCTGCCTTTATATCTCTGTGGTGCATCTCTTTCACTACTATATTCTCTCAACTGTTTATATCCCTGAACATAGATTATTTCACCTGTGTTTCTTTTTTTTTCTTTTGCCACACTGGGGACTGAACTCAGGGGCATTCTACCTCCAAGCTACACCTCCAGCCCTATTTTTTATTTTGAAACAGGGTCTCACTAAGTTGCAGAGTGCCTCGCTAAGTAGCTGAGGCTGGCCGCGAACCCAGATCCTCCGGTCTCAGCCTCCCAAATGCTGGGATTACAAGCGTGCGCCACCACACCCGGCTTCACCTGTGTTTCTGAAAGATATTTTGGTTGGGTTAGGGATTCTAGGTTAATCCTTCTTGTTTCTCTCTGTTTTTCTTTTCCCCTTTCAACTCCTTACAGATCTGCTCTCCTGCCATAGAAGTGGCAATGTTTTAGACACACATTTACTTTCATTCTTACTTTTATTCTGTACCTGTGTATCCTTTCCTTTGGGCCATTTGTAAGACTCTATTTATTGCCCATTTGTAAAAATTATTTTGGTGAGTCTTCACGTAGTTTTTAAATCTTTCTTGTGCATGGGATTTGTTGATCTTCTCTACTGTATGGATGCGCATTTCTCATCAAAACACCTTTCTTCATTGGCATTCTTTAAACCTTTTGGGCCCGATTACTTCCACAAGGATTAGAAGCCTGACATAGCGCTTGGGGCTGTTCCCCACGTCACAGATGCGCACGGTTTTCTGTAGTTTTCCTGTTTTTGATAGTTTCTATTGCTCTGTACTCAAGTACAGTCATGTGCTGCATTCTCACATTTTAGTCACTGGTAGACAGATAAGACAGTGGTCCCACCGATCATGTCATAGCCGCCCTCTTCTGTCAAGTGCACCCTGTGACGTCGCACAGCAGCACAGCCACCTGATGAAGCAAGCAGTGACGCGTCCCCGTGAGGCCACTCTGAGAGGCGCGCGTCCCTCCTCGGTGATGCGTTCTGCGCACAGGCGCCGCTTCAGTGGAGCGTGACGCCTGACCTGCTCCCACTCTTTAGTGGCGCCTGACTGTGCTCCGGTTGTCTCCTCCCCAGGGTCCCACAGCTGTTCTCTTCCATCCAGTGCATTTATTGTCTCCCATATTAGCATTTTCACCTCTCATTTGTCTCCTCTCTCAGAGACCACTGGCCTTTCTTGGTGGACATCTAAAGTCCTGGTCAGTCTTGTTCCGCAGGTTTTTGTTTTTATTTTTATTTCTTTGCTTGTTTCAGATGAGTCAGTGATGCTGTGTTCCTCACGTTCAGTCTGGAGCTCTGAGCTTTGGGCTAGGGGCTCAGGAGAGCAGGCATACATGGCCGTGGGGCTCCATGCAGGAGGAGCGGTCTCTGGCAGGTAACATAGAGGCTGATGGTGGGACAAGGGACAGGGAGAAGCACCAGGGAGGGAAGAACTGTCAGGAAGGATGAGCTGAAGAAGCATCTGCTTGCTTGTTTGCTTGCTTTCCTTTGGCTGGAACCCACGGGCATTCTACCTTGGAGCTACACCACCAGCCCTATTTTATTTTTTTTTAAGACAAGGTCTCACTAAGTTGCTTAGGCTGGCCTTGAACCTACTCCTCCTGGTTCAGCCTCCCTCTGATTACAGGTGTGCACCACCGCACCTGTCTGAAGCATCTACTTTAATAAAGTCACAGTTTGGGGTGTTCTCTTGGGCTAATTACAGTCACAATCAAAGTCATGTGCAAACCTTCCTCTCCCTGACAAGGTCTTTCTTTCTTTCCTGTTTTTTGTTTTTTTTTTTTGTTGTTGTTTGTTTTTTGCGGTACTAGGGATTGAACTCAGGGGCATTCTACCTCCGAGCTACACCCCTAGCCCTATTTTTTATTCTTTATTTTGAAACCGGGTCTCACTAAGTTGCGGAGTGCCTCAGTAGGTAGCTGAGGCTGGCCGCGAACCCGGATCCTCCGGTCTCAGCCTCCCGAATGCTGGGATTACAAGCGTGCGCCACCACG
>PVLC010009824.1:0-52709 GCA_004027655.1 Graphiurus murinus
CACCCCTAGCTCTATTTTATTTTTATTTAGAAATAGGGTCTTGCTGAGTTGCCAAGAACCTTGCCAAATTGCTAAGGCTGGCTTCAAACCTGAGATCCTCCTGTCTCAGCCTCCCAAGTACTGGGATCACAGGCATGTGCCACCAACTCCTAGCTACAACATGAGTTTTGAAGGAGACAAATCATACTCAGGCCAAAGCAATAATTTTTGGAGGCACTGGGGGACTAAGGGTCTGAATAGAAAATTTGGAGGATCAGAGAAAGGGAAGAAGCTCACCAAGCACTGTGTGCATATATGTCACTATAAACTACTTAATGATGTGAAATTACAATGCACCAATAAAAGTATAAAAAAGATTTAGATGCTATCTTTAATAAGGCGAGGAAATCTTTAACAGGATTAAGATATTATCACATGCTTAGCTTTCAGGTTGGTGGAGGCCAGAACTCTACCAAGCTTAGTATACATTCCAAGAATTTATTTAGTAGTCACAAGAATGCTAGGTCAGATACAGAGGCTGATAGTAAATGGTTATTAAAAGGAACTAAAGATAGCTCAAGATAACTTGGCTCTCAATCTGCAACATTCCATCTCTCCATAATCATGATGTTTTTGTCAGCCAAGAGCAAACTGTCCACAGACTTTTGAATATAGCTGGGGCTTCTTGGAGAACTTCAGATCACACATTCAATATATGTTACCTATATAAAGAGCCTGGCATGGTGCTTGACAGATGGTAGACATTCACTAATAGAAGGGATGGTATATTACCAATCACCCAACATGTGGGCCAGTCCAACTTTTGAAAACCAACAATTAGTTTCAAAGGTTGGAATCTTCTTTATGCCTGACTGAAGGAGAGTTTGTACTCTCACGAATAGTTTGAAAGGCAGTTGCCTGGTTCTCTGTATGCCCATTCTATATGTCTATTCCAAATACATTAACAGCCATCTGGGTCCAAAAGCTGCTGTTCCCATCCCCACCCCAGACCCACACTCAGTGACAAATCACAAGCCCAAGGAATTCAGGAAACAGTGTGGCTGCTCACACTGGTGGAAGAGGGAAAGGAGCATTCCCCTGTTCTAGAGTTTCATCTCAGCCACTGCAGGTGGAGTAGGAATGTGCAGGTATGCACTGGACTGTGTGCAGCCAGCCTGCCCTGGTCAGGCCATCTGTCTTGGTTAGTCAGTCTCTGCTGAACTGGCTTATATGCATTTATATGATGATATTTTTAGTATCATCCTTTTTTATAGGGATGGAGATAATGAAATGCATGGACCCGCAGAAACACAAGTGGCATATATGCGAGCACAATTATTCTTTACATGTGGGTGTACATGCGGCTATCTTACCTAACTTTAAAAACAAAAGTTCATGTAACTTCTGCTTCAACATGAAAAACATGAACTAAACCAATGTGAGGAATGACAACACCAGTGTGCTCCAGGTCTCTGCCATGGCCTCTTCGTCTTGATGTCTTCATTTCATTGGTTGTCAGATACCAAAATTGGCATTGGAAGTGATTAAAGAGGACACAGGGTCAAACATAAAAAGTCCCCAAATGCAGGAATACAATTCAGCCTTCATTTGCCAGGGTGTACATATTCAGAAAGCTTCAATAAAAACACTGCAGCAGTTATTGACAAAATTTTTCCGTAAAGGGTAAGGTAATTATTTGGGTTTTGTGGGCCATATGGTCTGTTCACAAAGATACAACGCTGCTGTTGTATCGCAAAAGGAGTCATAGGCAATAATAAGCAAATAAGCACAGTCATGTTTTAATAAAACTTTATTTACAAGAAAAGGTGGCTCACGGAATTTAGTTTGCAGATGCCTATAGCAGGATATAAAGAACCCAGAAGCCATCAAGGCTGGCTTCGCAGGTCTGCTAGGGGTTGACAGTGACAGAGGCTCCATTCTGCTTCCTCTGCTGTTTTTGACATGGCGTCTGTTTTGCTACATCTTGCTCTGTGCGCTGGCATTTCCATGTTCTGAACAAGCGACACCAGGTCCTCCTTTCTTGCCCCTTCTGTGTATATCTCCCTGAATGCTTCCCAATCTTCCCCTTCATCCCCTTGTACTCACAGGGTTGGGTAAAACACTCTCATATTCATCTTAGCTAAAATCCTGCCTTCTTTCTAGGCTACTCATCTCTTCTGGGGTAAGATGTGATATGCAGGAGCGGAAAGAACACTTGTCTGAGTGGGTCACTGGGCAGGACATGCCACCAGCCTGCTATGTGACACTTGGGGCAAATTACCTCCCCTCTCTGAGCCACCCTCTCCCCATCTATCAAGTGAGGGAAGTGGTTAACTGGCCTCTAAACTGATTTCTAGCTATAAGCTTGGAATTTTAGGAAGCTACAGCCTCAACTCTGCAATTGTCTGGGGCCATTAATTAGGATGTCACTCACAGACCTTAATGAACCTGCCAGGAGGCCAACAGATATCAGATCTGTAGTTAGCACCCTTCCTAAGGCCTTCACAGCTGAGGGGAGTGAGGGGAACAGTGAGCCTCTGAGAATCTGAGGTCCCAGCACATTAAGGGGAGGAGAGGGAGGAAGATAAAGGACTCCAGGAACCCTCTGTGTGCTTCAGGGAAACTGATTTGCATTTCTAGGCTGTCCTTGTTATAGCTGCAAAAATGCATCCAAATACTGGCTTAGTTGGAAACAAGACCCTAGGGAGGTCCTGGTGGGAGGTGGGACATTTTCCCTTCTCCATCAGACTCCCTTATGTGGGGCTCTCTGGCCATGTAAAGGATTGTCCCCAAAGCCCACCAAATAAATATATGAATATGAGAAAGTGAGGCCCTGCGGAGTTAAAAAAAAATATGAGTTAGCAAATTCCAGCATGTGTCACTGGAAAGAAGTCAGGGAGACAGGAGGACCAGGAGGTCGCTGAGGCAGGGGCTGGCGGTGGTTGGCAACTCAGAGGAGTTTGCAGAGCATCGTTCCCACTCTGCGGCTCGCTCCCCATCTCATAGACCAGTGGCTTGCAGATGATAAGAACAGGAGCTGGGGCCCTCGCACTCCCTCCTGGGCAGTCTCCGGGTGGAGAAAGAATGGAGAAGTCTACACCCTGGCCTCTAGGAGAGAGCAGGCTTTTATTGTCTGACTCTGCTAAAGCTGTCTTACTTGTAGTCTAAATAATTTACTCACCCATCTCTCAAGGAGCATTAGGAGAAAAACAAAACCCGCCCCAGCCCTGGCGCTCAGGTTTCCACCACACCGAGGGCAGGCCAGGAGGCTAGGAGGCCACCTTGAGCTGCAGAGGTGGCTGGCCTTCAAAGGTTCACTGGGGTTGGCGACCTTCTGGAAAAGGCCCAGTCTGTTTTTGTACAGCCCTTGAGCTGAGAATGGTTTTTGCATTTTCCAAAGGTTTTAAAAACCAAATGAAACAAAACAAGCAAACAACAAAAACAAAGAAGAATATGCCACGGAGACTTCTGCAAAGCCTAAAATATTTACTGCCAGGTCCTTTCCAGAAAACCTCTTAATCCATTCTCCAGCCTCCATTTCACAGCCTGGAAGGAGGCAATGGCAGTCGTTAACCTAGCTCGTGGACTACCGTACCAAGCACACTCCAGTCTTCGCAGAGACTAGAGTTGTCAGAGTTCTGATATTTACAGTCCAGCGAGAAGCTGGAGTCGTTGTGCACCCCACTAACAAAAACAAAACAAAAATACACTGTAGGAGGTGGAAAGGAGGGCTGTCAGTCTTGGCTCTGCCATATGAGGAGGTAGGCAGAGAGGGAGGAACTAAGGCTCAACCTAGACCATCATCTGATTTATTTGCCTCCTCGAGGATTACAATTCAGCATTGTCCATGTTGGTCTCTGATGACACCCCATCCCCCAAAGCCCTGGCATTCCCAGTCACCAAGGCTGTGCCCTCAAGCTGTCTAGGGTGCCAGCCCGACTGTGCTGATTCTCAATCCTGCACAGAGGCTCCAGCCTGCCACCCCAGGAGAGGCCTTTGAAGGGACGGGGCTCTGACCACCCCACCTAGAGTCTGTCCTCTGAGTTACAGAGCCTCTGAGTTACAGTCTAAGACCCCAAAAGAGAAGGGTCAGAGCAGCCTGCTAAGCGTGCCCAGCTGTTACTGGGTCGTCATGGGGCCTGCTTGGAATTTTGGGGGCTGAGGGCAGAGTGGAGATCTGCTGTCCAGCCAGTACTTTGCAGGGTCCAGTACTTGAGATAAAATTAACATTGGAAGGCCCACATTAGAATCCCAGCATCCACACTAGTGGGAAGCTGCAGTTCTAGAGATTTGACAGCCGGGCTGTGAGATCTTGGGCAAATCACTTCATCACCCTAGGACTCAGTTTCCTTAGGTGTTTATTGTTTTTGCAGTGCTGAGGATTGGCTAGTCTCAAACTTGTGATCCTCTTGCTTCAGCTCCCAAGTAGCTGGCCCTATGAGTGTGTGCCACCACGTCCAGCCTTCTCTCTTTTTTCCCCTTGTGTGTGGGTGTGTGTATGGGGGGGGGGTACTGGGGATTGAATCCAGGGGAATTCTACCTCCAAGCCACACCCCTGCCCTTTTTTATTTTTGGTTTTGAAACAGGGTCTCGCTAGGTGGCTGAGAGTCTCACTAAGTTACTGAGTCTGGTCTCAAACCTGTGATCCTCCTGTCTCAGCCTCCCAAGTACTGGGATTACAGATGTGCACCACCATGCCTGCCTTTTCCTCTTCTTTTAAAACAAGTGAAGAAATGAAAACCTCAGGTGCTTGGATGGGGGTGATATAAAGGATCTGTCCATCCCATACCCAGTGACCAGCCCAAACCATTCCATGTCCCTGCAGATCCTATGCTGGAAAGTTCTTTGGTTCTTTGCTTTCCTTCCCTAAATCAATCCAATCTCATCCCAGTGAGACCACTGGCCTGGCTTATAAGAAAGTGTTTTCCTTCAACATGTTAGCAGTATGCTGGGTATTCAGGACTAATGTGAAGGATGAGCTAGGAAGGTGCCGAATGTGACCTTTTGTCCTTGTGCCCAGTGGCCAGGGAGTGGCTGAAGAGCTATGGGAGACTCCTCCGTGAACTCCACCATGCCCACAGCAGGTGGCTCAGAAGCCATGGTATCATGCTCTTTAAACTATTTAAATTGTCTGTTGATTCTTCAATTTGATTGGACATTCCTTAAGGGCAGGAATTGTGCCTTGGCTGCCTTCTTTGTCTCCAGGAGCGCACAGTCCTCTAGGTATATGGTAGGATATCCATCCACATCTGCTGGGCAGCTTAACCAAAATGCCCCTGAAAAAAACTGACGCTGCATTTCTTATGGGACACGTGTCCACGTAAGTGAATCCTCATGTTTGCTGGCCAATGACTGGATGCCATTCTTCAGTCCAAGGCTCAGCCAAGCCTGTCTTTGTCCAAGCCGTGACTCTAAGAGAGCTATCGTGTGACCTGGAGAGCAAGGAACAGAGGAAGGTTAGAAAGGCTAT
Organism: Graphiurus murinus; assembly: GCA_004027655.1. NCBI lineage: Eukaryota > Metazoa > Chordata > Mammalia > Rodentia > Gliridae > Graphiurus > Graphiurus murinus. Next base: position 5,450 of record PVLC010009824.1, read on the forward strand.
ATGGATCCATTCCAGCCAGAGACTCCCCAGGTTATACAGGTCACTTAGAGGTCACTGCTGCTGGTCCCTTCCTCTTAAAGCAGCCTAGGTGGGGAAAGTGGCCCGGCGGCCCATACAAACATAAACCAGGCAAGCCTCACCAATGTTTGCTCCCAAATTATAAGCAGAGTGATCAGCCTTTTAGGCTCCAGACTCAAACCTATAACATGGTGACAAATGTCACAACTTCTGTGGTGGGTCTCACTCTCCTTCAGTCATAAATACCCCTTCCTTGCCTACAGATAAGATGTTCTACTTTATACCCAGCCAGTCTTTTTCTTGCTAGATCTCCTTTTGTTCTCTGCTCTATGACAATTGTTGCTTTCTTCTGAACCCTGGAGCCAGCCTTCCCTTCTCGATCTGTTCTTTTTTTTGGTTGTTGTTGTTTGCCTGTTTGCTTGCTGTATGTGGTGGTGGGGAGGGAAAGCAGAAGCAGTGCCTTGGCTTGCCCTGCAGTGTCACTCATCTGCACAAATGCTGATGACAAAGCGATGCGGCTAATTAACCATGACACACGTGGAATTGCTGACGACTTTTGATAAAATTTTAATTACCCCTTGTTCATGGGGCAGGCAGCAAACCATGAAAATAATTATCCTCGTGGGTGCTGCCACAGCAGACAGAGTAATCTGACTAGAGGAAGGTAGGTATGAACTGGAGGAGTTAATAATCATTGAAGTAGAGTGGGATGGGGCAGGGGGATTGCGGCAAAGGTGTAGGCAGAATGACTACTGTACCAGGAATTCGCATACCTAATTATACCTAATTCACATACTTAAATTATCTGGATAATTTCCCCCATTCTCCATTTTGCTGTTGTTGAGGATTTTTTATTTTTTGAGTACTAGGGATTTGAACCCAGGGCTTCACACATGCTAGGCAAGTACTCTATCACTGAGCTACATCCCCAGCCCTTTTTATTTTATCATAAGACAGAGTCTTGCTAAGTTGCTTGGGCTGACTTCAAACTTGTGATCTTCCTGCCTCAGCCTCCCAAATCTCTGAGATTACAGGTTTGTGTCACCATGCCCGGCTCTGGGGGTGCATTCTCATGGCTCACAGATCCCACCTTGGGACACTGACATCGTGGACCCCCAGGGCTCCTGTGCCCCTTCTGCTGACCCAGGTGAAGGGGAAGAAGACGAGTAGAATGAAGTGTCCACGGGATACCTTGGTGGTTTTGACTTTGTGTCCACTGCTGCAGCTCCATCCTGACAGGTCTGGAAGCACCTTACACTCCTCCCCTGGCAGGCAGGGCTCCATCTGACACCACCACTTCTGCAGGACGATGGAGGCTGCGGGGACAGAAGGCAGGAGAGCAGCTCTAAGCTCTCTGCTAGTACAGAGGGCAGCCAAGAGGGGTCTGCAAGTGAGGTGCACACTTCCACACACCCTTGGCTTTGAGATCCATATTTCCCTAGTCTTTCCCTACTCTGGGCTGCCCAGGCTGTGCTCTGGCTGAGGCCCCAGGATGTACCCCTACCAACTTTGATCCCATGGACCCCTACATCTCACCAAAGACATTGAGGGAGGAGGACAGAGACAGGCTAAGTGGCCTCAGCACAGAGGTACGATCCTTAGCCCTCAGTGCATGTGAGCCATGTGCAAGGGTCCACAGACCTGAAGTGCACAAGCTGGCCTGTGGCACAGGGACGTGGTTATGCAGATGTCACATTAGCATGAGAACAGGACTGTGGACAAGGAGGTGGGAGTCTGGAGGACTAAGTCTGATGCGGGCATATAACAAGAGCCTTCCTTATCTATGACACAGGATGGTCACGGCTGCCCTCCTGGCCCCCAGAGGGTGCCTCATCATTTGAGAGTCTGATCATGAGAGATGGGTATGAAATTGGATCCCCAGCAGATGGCTTGGCCCGACCAGACCTCCTTATCTCTCTGCTCAGGGCCTCCCCCGCCCGCCCGCCTTCCCCCTCACTTCTCACTCACCGTCCACACAGGAGGGCTTTGCCCGAGTAGTACCCGCCACCTGGCCGGAAAGGCAGGAGCATTTGACAGTCTGGGAGCGCTCCTCGATGCGGTTCCGGTTGCAGCAGCGGTGAGCAGCGATCACCTCACAGGTGCCCTGCTTTACCAGGACTGATGGGGCCAGCCACACAAGATCAGGCACCCAGCCCAAGTCCCCAACCTTGCTCCCCTCCCACCCACCCTGCGGCTCCTCCAGCCCCTCCTCTTTGCTTAGGGGAAGGGTATTTAAGAGATTTCCAGAGCAGGGTGTGTAGGCCAATGATATAGTACTTGCCTAGCAAGACACCACAAGCCCTGGTTCCATCCCCAGAACCCCACTCCCCCTACCAAGTCTAATGACAAGGGAGGAGGAAGCAAATGAAATCTTCCTGTTCCTCCCCAGTGAGGCCTCTCATCACCCTCTGTCCCAGTGCGACCCACAGGCAGAAGAAGCTGGAGTCCCACACCAGCCACCACCTCCCTGCTTCCTCAGGGTGAGGGCAAGGGCCCTGGGGCTTACAATGCGTGGGGAGGATCATCCGCTTACACAGGCTTTAGCCATCCCAGAAGGAAAACCCCAGAATTAGGCCAGGAGGCTAGACTTAAGCCCCCGTGCGAGGGCCTCTCTCCACACAGAACGCCTTCTGGTCTGGAAGAATGGAGAGTCAAGGGTCTGCCCAGGCCTGCTCGGACTGGAACAGAAGGGGGCAGTTTCCTGGGTGATAAACAGAGGAGAAGACAGAATCTTGCGATCTGTGGGTTTTGCTCTGTCTTGGTGATCTGTCTGTTATATGGAATGGGGTGGGGACTTGTCCAGCACTCCAGGTGTCCTGGGAAACCCTTTCCCCGTCCCGGCCACTTCCCCAAACCTGTGGCAGTTGGAGGCTGCAAGGAAGCCGCGGCCAGGCGGGTCCACAGCCAGGCCAGGCACAGTGCCAGCAGCCAGCCTCCTGGGCTCCAGTTCCGCACTGCCCTCTCACTCATCCTGTGGAGAGAAGAGCATGCCCTGCTCGGCTCCAGGCAGGAGCTCCCCTGGCACCCAGCCCGGGCCACACCTCTGTGCCATTCCCTCTAGGAGACACAAGCATGGGTAGGATGCACGCTGCCTCCCCAGGCAGCTTGAAACCCGGCACAAAGTCACTGTAGGAAGTGATGAGTGGGACAGGAAAACTTGGGAGCAGGAAGGGAGAGCCTGTGGAGGAGGTGACATTTAAGAAGGGTCTTGGAGAATGAACTAGTGGGTTGTGACATGGAAGGAACAATAATGCTGACTCCCACTTTTTGAGCTCTTGACCCAAGCCCTTCATACCCACACTCTTAAATCCTTCATGACTGTTCCATGAGATAGGATTGTTCTCACCTATTTTGCAGATGAGCAAATCTAAGCTCAAAAAGTCTGGACACAACCCAAACAACCATCAGTAAGGAACTGGCTAAACTCATTGACGACAATCAGTACAAATGCAGTCCCTTCCAGCTAGCTGTGGAAACACAGTGGCCTCCAGGCAGAGAAACCCCAATGGAGCGATGGAGGGGGTTTAGGGGAGGGAAGAGGGAAGGATACCCGAGGAAGGAAAACACTTCAATTGACTCTATGTACATATATGAAATTATCAATGTCGATTTCAATATCATCTATGGGGAAGAGGAGCAAGTGGGGTGGGATGGGGGAAGCTCACCAAGTGCTGTGTGCATATATGTCCATATCACTCTGAACTTCATTGTGATGTGTGATACAATGCGCCAATAAAATTATACTTAAAAAATGGAGAAATGCTTTACATAGTGATCCATACAATGATAATCCACTGTCAAGGGGGAAAAGTAGGATAATGTGCATAAAATGAATACAAGGGAGGTATTATCTATGTTGCTTGAATGTGCAAAAACCAGCTCTGGAAAGTGTGCACAAAACTAATAATATCATTTGCCATTAAGAAGGGTAACTGAGTCAGGCACAGTGGCACACACTTGTAATCTCAGCACTTGGGAGGCTGAGACAGGAGGACTGCAAATTAGAGACCAGCCTCAGCAATTTAGGGAAATCCTGTTTCAAAATAAAAGAGCAAAAAGAAGAGAAAAAAAAAGGAGGAGGAAGTGGAGGAGGAGGGAAACTGGGCCAGGTGCAGTGGTGCATGCCTGTAATCCCAGTACTTGGGAGTCCAAGGCAGGAGAATCTCATTTGAGGCCAGCCTGGGCAACTTAGTAAGATCTTGTTTTAAAATAAAAAATGAAAAAGGCTGGGGTGCTGGGCTTTGTGGTACATGCCTGTGTCCCCAGTACTTGGGAGGCTGGCACAGGAGGATCACAGATTCAAGTCCAACCTCAGCAATTTAGCAAGACTCAGCAACCTAGGGAGACTCTGGAGCTGGGCATGGTGGTGCACACCTGTAATCCCAGTACTTGGGAGGCTGAGATAGGAGGATGACAAGTTCAATGACAGCCTTAGCAACCTAGTGAGACCCTGTTTCAAAAACAAAAAAATAAAAAGGGCTGGGGTGTAGTAACTTGGAGGTTGAACGCCCCTGGGTACCACAAAAAAGGTGAGGCTGGGGCTATTGCTCAGTGGTAGAGAGCCCCTGAGTTCAATTCCCAGGACAGAAAAAAATTAATTAATTAATTAATTAAAAAGGTAAAAATACTAGTTGGCTGGGAAATGGAGGTAGAAGAGAGAGGTCCCCCCCCCAATTTTTTTTTTTTTTTTTTTTTTTTTTTTTTACTCTTTGAGTTTCAAACCTTGGGGGGAAAATAGCCATTTAATTTAAACAAAATTTAAATTTAAAGAGGAAGAAATGCTACAGAGGCTAAAGGAAGTCAGATGATTTGCCCAAGGCCAGGCAGCATATGGGTGGCAGAGCCCAGCAGCCTGCCCTGAGCTGGGTGCACCCTTTTGCTTCTGCTCTTTTTCCTTTTCCTTCTCCTCCTCGTTCCTTAATGGTTTAGGCTTCTAAATCTAGCCAAGAGGGTGGGCTAGAAACAGAGAGAATCCCAGGGGGAAGCAGGGCACAAAACAGCTGGGGCAAGAGCAGTCCCAAGAGGCTCAGGGTCATGGCCTCTGCTGCTCTCCCAGCCCTCCAGGACATCGCTGGACTCCCTCAAGTGCCACACGCCAGGCCCCTGCTGCTCCCCTGGACAGGAAGTGCCATCACTGTCCACCCCTCCCCCACCTCCCATCTTCAGCTGTTTCCTCACCTTCTGGAGGATCTTTCAGCTTTGGTCTGTTCATGTGCTAGCCTCAGACTTACTCCACCTGTAGGAAAGATTTTGGGGGGATTGTGAGAGACTGAGGGACTCCAGGCCCCCAAAGAAAAGCTTGAGAGAAAGTAGGGGGTGGGCTGGGCCCTGAGGTAGGGTCCAGTTCTGAAGCTGTTCCAGGGAAGGACAGAGTCTCTCCCTAGGAATGGGGGGAGTGGGGGTCCTGGCAGAGTCTGGGAACATGGAAGGTGGTGAGACCAGTACTAGTGGCTAGGAAGTTTCTCTGTCCCTGGAGCAAAGCAGAAGTAGGAAGGGTCTAAAGAATCAGCGCTATCATCTCTCTAGTCTTGAGACAGAGCTGAGGGTGAGGGGTTCCTCAGCAGAATCTGTCAGATTCTTGCTGGGAGAGACCCCTGGGGAAGGTTCCTGAGGTCTCGAGTCTTATCTCTACCTCCAACCCCCCTCCCTCTCCATGACACTTGCTTCCTGGACACACACGGGGCTGGCTTATTTCTCCCACCATCACCCACACTTCCACTCCACAGGGATAGAATGGGGGTGTACCCAGTCTCTGAGCCTCAGAGGTCCTCAACAGCTTCTCTATTCTTCCTAAGCCTTCTCTTCCCTCAGTCTCCAAAGGGTTTATACAGGATAGTGAGGCCCAGGGCAGGACAGAGAACCCTGCGTCCTAGTACCCAGCAGTGAGAGGGCCTAAAGGGGGAAGTGAGGGTGCACGGATGAAGTGGTGCTGATATCCTGGAGATGGGTGAGTGCACAGGCAGATAGCCTCCGCCCATCTAGGTGTGCCTCTTTTTTCAGCAGGTTTCTCTTCTCCCAGCAAACCCCCATCAGTAAACTTCACTTTTTTTTTTCTTTTCTTTTTTTTTTTTTTTTTTTTTTGGTTTTGGAGGTTGAGCCCAGAGGGGCATTCTACCTCTGAGCTACACCTCCAGGCGTATTTTATTTTTTATTTTGAAACAGAGTCCAAGTTGCTGAGGGCCCCCACTAAGTTGCTGAGACTGGCCTTGAACCCGTAATCCTCCTGTCTCCATCTCCCAAATATTGGGATTACAAGCATTGGCCACCATGCCCAGCTGTAAACCTCACTTTGACTTTTACAAAAGTAGCCCTATCTTCTCCCAAGTAATCCTATTTCTCTCCCAGCTGCCACACCCAAGCCCAGTCACCCCTCTCTCCTTTGAACCCCAAAGTCCAAAAAGACATGGGGGAGGGGATTTGAACCCACGATCTCAGGCATTCTTTTCCCTCGGAGGGAGAAGGAGAAATTGGCTTCTGGGATTTGTCCTTGGCTTCCATGCTTTGCCTCAGTTTCCCAGCCTGTCGTCCCCAATCTCCAATCCAGGCTATGGTAAGGCTGAGTGAGCAGCCTGCATACCAGCAAGGTGGTCAGGATGTACCCACAAGAACCTTCAGCCTTCTCCTACTTGTTCTCTCTCCTTTCCAGCTGCCAGTCAGTCCTCTGGATTCTGAGTCTCTAACCTGGGACCTACCTGTCCACAGCGGTGCTCACTGGTCCAACCTGCTGGCCTGAGGTCCTCCCTGCCTCTGAGGCTAGGGGTAAGACTCAGAAAGGCAGACTCCTGGCGGGCGTGGCCAGCGTGGATGCTGTCTAGTCCGGAGCTCTGTCCCAGTTCGTCACCAAGTTGCTGCACTCCTGGGACGGCGGCGGGCCTCTGGCCAAGCACGGAGGGGAGGGCCTCTGGGCACCTGGGCACTATCGGCTCAGCAGCGCCAGCGCAGAGGGGCTCAGACCCGTCCGCTGCAAGCTCTTCGCCCGCAGGAGCGCGCCGCCGCCTCCGCGCCTGGGTCCGCCCCAGCTCCTCCAGCTCCGGGTGAGCGCCACCGCCTTCTTCGGGACAGAACAGGGAGCTCTGCAGGGCTGGCGGGCACAGCCAGTAGGCAGCGGCCCCTGGTGGCGCACGGCAAACGGAGAGAAGAGAGCACGTCAAGCCCCCCGGAGGTTCGGTCTGGATGGGCAGACACGGATGCAGGCAGGGACAACCCAGAGGAGGTCCTTCAAAACCCTGCAGGTCAGCGGAGCATGGTGACACATGCCTATATCCCCAGTACATGGAGGCTGAGACAGGAGGATCGCAGGTTCAAGGCCAGCCTCAGCAATTTAGTAAGACCTTGTTGCAAAATATAAAGGGCCGGTATATAGTTCGGAGGTAGAATGCCAGTGTGTTCGATCCCCAGTATCAAACACAAACAAACAAAAAACCCTGCAGATCTCTTGGTCCCTATTCCCCCTGCTCAGGAGGAGGCAGCGCTGGGGTGGAGAGGGTATTAAAGGGGGGAGGGAATGACGAGTCATTGCTCAGACCTGCAGGGTTTTTGAGTTTTGAAGATTTCTAGAATTGCATTGTCCAATTCGGTAGCCACTAACTGCACAGTATTTACATTTAAACGTGAACTCGTTAAATAAAACAAAATCCAGTGCTTTGGGGACGACTTTATTGGACACAGCAGATATAGATAGAACGTTCCCATGGTTGCACAAAGCTTTCTCCACAGTGCTCTCCTAGATTGATATTCAGGAGGAATAGTAAATCTTCCTACCCCAGGAATGGTGCCCTCGGCGCCAGGCAGGAGGCAGCAGGAGGCTTGTGAGTGGTCCCTGTGGATCATGGGTATGAATCCCAACTTGGAAATCAAACTCTGAGACCCAGTTTCTTCATCAGAAAAAGTATTTCCATTGTATAATTCTTTATAGGGTTTTATTTTGGGGTGTGAAAGTATTAAACAAATGAGGGGCAGAGGTGTTCCGTGAATTTGTCTCTTGGCAGGAGGGACGTACTTCTTAGTGTAAAGGGTCACTGAAGCTGGGTTAATGTGGAGGGGAGAGGCCAGAGGAACGAAGTGGCAAGGAAGCTGTCCCAGAGACTCTGAATAGTAAAAATAATCAGTTCTGGGCCAAGAGCCTCCTCATGGGGTCTGGTATAAAGGGGCCTGGCCTGAGGCTAGCCACCTCCTTGGTTCCAGCCTTGTGCTCTCTGGGCTAGCCACTGATCAGAGTTTTGTCATCTCTGAGCTGAGGAAAGCATCCCATAGGTCGTTTCTTCCTATCCTGTTACCTGGGGGATGGGTAGAGGTGATGACCTCCTCTCCAGGGCTGGGGCAGTCTGAGGTTGAGTCATGATGGTGCCAGGAATAGGCAAAGGGCTCAGGAAGATGATAGCCCTAGGGTTGGGGTATGGTGGGGGTGGTGTGGATGCTGTTCTGGAGCCCAAGGAAGCTGCTGACTTCCCTGAGGATCATCTGGCACTGGAGCCAGGGGATATCCAGGTCCTGGGTCTGTGACCCACTTTTGAAACCATACCATGGGTGCTGTGAAGAGCATGGTAGAGGGAGCCAGGTGACACTGAGAAGTGGTAAGTAAACTGTCCCAGAAACACTGAATAATAAAAATAGCCAGGAGTCACATTTATTTCTTCAGTCTTTGGCTTGCCACGGGTGTTAGGCCATTTATCAGAGAACTGGCTCCAGTGTTTCTCCAACAGGAATGAAACACTCATAGCAGCAGTTTGGTCTTGTCCCTGGCTGCCTTTGCCACTCTGTATGTGTTTGGGTCTGATTTCCCCGCTTGTATCTCTGTTTTTCTCTGGCTCCTTCTGCCCAATGCTCAGGTTTGTTTACACCAAGTCTACACTCCTGAATGATCACTGTGAGATTTTTATTTGGAAGCTGCCAAGAAAGCCACCCGTTCTGGGGGGCAGTATAGCCTGAGGAGCACATCGGGGAATGGTCATGAAGGATCCAGTGGATAGAATCCAGAAGTGGAGTCCTGACCATGGGCTGGGTGCTTGTAGTCCTTGACTGCTACCCCCATCTGCCCCTGACCTCATTTGAACTGTGTGTTGGATGGCGGGGGAGGAGGGTCTTTCTGGAGGCCTAGTGATTAATTCCCCGAATCTCGTTTAGGGACAGCGCTGTTCTTGAGCCAGGTCAGTGACCCCTCCCCTAGACGGGAGAAGGCAGAAAAAACAGGCAGCCCACCAGGTCCGGGTCCAGTCCCAGTCTTGCAGCAAGTGGGATTTTCCTCCACTTTTGCAAGAGCTGTCTGGCTTCCGTCTCCCCCTAGCGGCAGCCGGAGAATTCAGCATCCCGGATTGCTCTCAGCTTCTGCCCTAAGAGGAAGGTGGGAGTGGAGGAAGCCCACTCCTCTATTTGCCATCATCTCCTTCCTAACCCTTTCTTCCTGACCCAGAAGAATCAGCTTGGTTCTTAAATCTGAACCAGATTTGGGTGTCAGGGGGTCTGATATGGATCTCAATGGTTATGTGACCTCTTGGGGCACATCACATAAAATGATAGGTGTATCCAGTCCCATCTCATCTATAAAATGGGCAGAATATACCCCAATTTGTAGCTGGACGTGGTGGTGTACGCCTGTAATCCCACTATTTGGGAGGCTGAGACCGGAGGAGTGTAGGTTCAAGGCCAGTCTCAGCAACTTAGACCCTGTTTCAAAACAAATAATAATAATAATAATAAAATAGGGCTGGGGGTGTGAAATAGGCTCCAGTGGTAGAATGCCCTGTGTTCAATCCCCAGTGCCACAATAAATAAATAAATAAATAAATCCCACCTTGAAGAGTTGGTGTGCAGTTGAAGTGACCTAAGGTATAGAACGTGCTGTGTAAAGGGCCTGGTGTGCAGTAAGTCCTCAATAAATGGCAGTTACTTAGTATGTTAGTATCCTTACTAACTGGTCAGGGGAGGTCTAAATGCGGGGGTGGGGAGTTCTGAGGTAGTGGGGGATGAGTGGCAACCCGTCTCTCAGATGGAGGCCCCAGTAATCTCCCTGGGCTCCCCGATCCAGCATGCTCAGCTGCGCCCTGCATGGCTCCCATCGCCCCAGCTCACCTCTCCCGCTCTCCCGGAGGCAGCCCCAGCCCGGGGTGTTATCACACCGACTGCTTCACACCTTGCCGCCCCGAAGCGGCTGCTTCGCTCTGTCATCAGCTCCACCGCCCTCCAGATAGCCTGGCCACCCCGAACCCAGAGCGAGGATACTACCTCCCCCGCCCACGTCACAATGGCGAAGTTCTAGCTGATGTCTAACCTCCAGCACGACTGAAATACGGTTTCCTTCCATCAGCCCCCTTTCCGCAACGAACCCTTCTTCCCCAGAGAAACTGGGACGAGACAAAGTGGGAATGCCGCGGGGAAGAGGCCGGGAGCGGGTGGGGCGGTCCCTGGGGGGGGGTTCAGAGGCCAGAGAAGTTTTGTCCCGGACCCGCCCAGCGCTCCTGGAGCCGACCGCCCGGAACCACGGACCCGAGCGAGCACCGCCCACCCCAGCCCTAGGGGCGGGGCCTGTCTGGGGGCGGGGCCGCGGCCGAGGGCGGGGCGGGGAAGCAGCATGCTAAACCGGGTGCGCTCGGCGGTGGCGCACCTGGTGAGCTCCGGGGGCACGCCACCGCCGCGCCCCAAATCCCCCGATCTGCCCAAGGCGACCTCGGCACCGCCCGCCACCTCTGCAGAAGCGCCCAAGAGCCCTCCGGCCAGGCCTGGGAGCGCGAGCGGGGCGTCGGCGAAGACAGGAGAGGCTCGAGCGAGCTTCTCCAGACCGACCTTTCTGCAGCTGAGCCCTGGAGGGCTGCGACGCGCCGACGACCACGCGGGACGGGCGGTGCAAAGCCCCCCGGACAGGGGCCGCCGCTTGCCCTGGAGCACCGGCTATGCCGAGTGAGCGCCCCCCCGGGGCACCCAAACCAGGATGGGACTCCCACCCTTCCCCAAGCTCCGCATACCTGCCGCTGGGATGCGTCCCCCGCGTCGCGCTCGGAGTCAGGAACCCCCTTTTTCTAGGACCTTTGCTATCCTCCGGGCTTTGGGCCGCACCCCCTCCCAGCCCTCTCTCCAGTCAGGTGCAGCCTCAGTCTCCTTCTTCGGGACCTTGCAGCCTGTTGACCACCCTCACCCTCGTCGCCAAAGGACGACGAATTTCTCTCTCAGAGTCCCGGAGGGTGCAGGGCCCCGCCGAGGATGAGTTGCACTGTTCTCGGTCGCGGCCCGGTAGTTTGAAGGCGAAGGGACGGGAGGTGTTTCAAGAAGGAACGGGGTACCTTCCAACAGGGAGAAAGCGGTTGGAGACTTGCTCACCAGCTTTCCGGCCCCAGCGCCCCAGTTCCCTGTCACTCTTACCATTCCCCTCCCCCTCCACACCCAGAAATAGCCCGCGACACCAGAAGGCCGCAGGCTTCCCGGGGTGGGGGAGGGGGACGCCCAGGGCGGCGGTAGGGTACCCTCTGGGCGCCCCCCTGTGAAGGGACTAGCGTTGGCAGGGGAGGAAACAGACCCCCAGCTCCCGGCTCTGGCGGCCGAGAGCTCCTGAGACTGCGTGTATTTTTAATGCATCAGCCAGGAAAGCCAGTCCCTGAGGGTGATGGGGACACTAGGGTCGCTGAGGGAGGTGGCTGGTGGCCCTGTGGCCCCCACTGCACCTCCTTTGGCTTCTCGTGTGGGAGGAGTCTGTGGTTATGTGGCTCCTGCCCAGTCCAGGTGGGCCTATTCTCCTACTCTATTTCAATTCCTCTTTTGGGATCTGAGCTGGAGCACTTCCTCACTGCCAGAGGGGGGGAAACTTGCGCAGGACGGTTTTAGGGTGAGGGTGAATGTGTTTGTAAGTGCTGGGTACTGGGAACAAAGTGCTGGGAGAGATGATTGAGGTTGGAGGTGGGCTATAGGGTCTTGGCTAGCAGGAAAGTCCACTTCCTACCCCACCTGGCCCCTCCTCCAGCAGCACCCCTGGGGAACCCTCCTTTGCCAAGGAAGGGGAAACTGAGGCAGGCAGTACTCCTGTCCACATTTCTATGAAGTGACAGGGCCTGCCACCCAGACAGTGTTCCTTGCTGGCCGTCTCTGCTTCTCTCCTCTCTGGCCTGGATCCCAGGTGGCTGTGACCTTTCTCAGCTTGGCCAGCAGGCAGGGGAGGATGTGTTTGTGTCAAAGGTGGGGGTTATTCCAGGACCTGGTCAGGTGTCCAGCCTGATGTGGTCTCTCTGGCCTGGCAGGGTCATCAACGCTGGCAAGAGCCGGCACAATGAGGACCAGGCTTGCTGTGAGGTGGTGTATGTGGAAGGCCGGAGAAGTGTTTCAGGGGCCCCCAGGGAGCCTAGCCGAGGCCAGGTAAGCCCTTCACCCCCTTTCCTATTCTCCAGAGACACTGTGACACCTCTCCCTAGGGATTCCAGGCATTCGGTTTTATATCTGAGACCTAAAAGAACTGCCTCCTGACTCACTACCTTTCTGCCTGTGCCACAGAACTCTTGCCTGGCATGGATACTCATTAGATTCTGCCAGGTCCTGTGAATGCTTACTTTTCCACTTAAAATGTAGATGCCCATGGACCTATGAATGATTTCATCATAGGTGCTGATTTTTGCATCTTTTATCCTCTGAATGTGGCTTTTTTGAGGCTTTCCTTTCTCTTGACACAGTACAGCCTGGGTGAATAAGTAAATAAATCTAATTTGCCTGTAACACCAAGCTCGGACCTCCTCTCTCTGATGTTTATATTGATGCCTTAGCCTGGTTCTTCTTCCTGCACTGCACACAAGCACGCGTATGCACGCATGCACGCACGCTGAGTCACTTACCTTCGACTTTTCATCCACCAGGGACTCTGCTTCTACTACTGGGGCCTGTTTGATGGGCATGCCGGGGGTGGAGCTGCTGAAATGGCCTCTCGGCTCCTGCATCGCCATATCCGGGAACAGCTAAAGGACCTAGTAGAAATACTGCAGGATCCCTCACCACCTCCCCTTTGCCTCTCATCCACCCCGGAAACCCCAGGTTCCTCTGATCCCTCTCACTTGGTTGGTCCTCAGTCCTGCTGGTCTGCACAGAAGGAAGTGACCCATCAGAGCCTGGTAGTAGGGGCCATTGAGAATGCCTTCCAGCTCATGGTGAGTGGCCTGGGCCAAGGGCCTGCGAGGCAACACTCTGGCCCACACTGTGTGGGAGTCAGGTGGACTGAGTGAGTGAGCTCTGAGAGCCTGAGCAGGACTTGGTTCTGAGGGGAGGCAGAAAGAACCTTCCTCTTCTCCAGTGTGGTCTGGCTGGGCCAGGCGATTTCTGCAGATGGGAGTGGGGAGGGTGACTCTATGCCTGGAAGCTCCTCTTTTATCCCCCTTTGACCCTCGCTCACTTGGCAGGATGAGCAGATGGCTCTGGAGCGGCGAGGCCACCAAGTGGAAGGGGGCTGCTGTGCACTGGTTGTGGTATATCTGCTGGGCAAGGTGTATGTGGCCAATGCAGGTGACAGCAGGTATGGAGGAGGGGGCTTTGAGAGTGGCTACAAGTGGCCACACTCTGGGATGGGGGATAGAAGAATGAGGTGGTGGGGACTAAAAATCAAAGATTGGAGGAGGTTAGTGGGGGGATCACTGATATAAGATCTGAATTAACCATTAGGGGAGGAAAGAGCCCTTGGGGAGGAATCCTAAGGGTCATTATGGGAAGGGCCTGGTCTCTCTGGAACCTTCCAAGAAGGGGGCTGAAGGGACCCAGGCCTTTTCTGTCTCTGGGCAGGGCCATCATTGTCCGGAATGGTGAAATCATTCCAATGTCCCGGGAGTTTACCCCGGAGACAGAGCGCCAGCGTCTTCAGCTGCTAGTAAGTAGGAACCCCATTTTTTAATTGTTTCTTGTGCCTGTCTGAACTCTCTGTCCCTGAGAACTCTCCCCTCCATCCCCTGACCACTACCACTACCATTACACACAGAAAGCTCCCTACTGAAAGCTTCCTGGGAATGTAACTGTGTGGCCTTCAGAGTAGCACAGGGCTGAGCTGGGGAGATGATGGGGCAGGAAGGAGCCTGGGCTGGCCCAGTGTGCACACTGTGGCCCCAGCTGAGGAAGGAAGTAGGCTCAGAGGTGGGGGAAGGGAACCCAAAGGCTCTGGAGCAGCTGCACAGCCTAAGATTGGTTTGTATTCTTTGCTAATTGTGTGACATTTGACAATTCCCTTAACCTCTCTGTGCATCAGAGAGTTCAGGCCTGGTGGGTGGTTGTGAGGAATGAATGAGTTAATTTATGTTAATGTTAGAATAATGTGTGGCACGGGGAACTCTGTTTAAAGGTGTACTGTAATTGATGTCAGGTGTATATGGTACTAGGTTATGCTGTGAACATAATGCTCCCTGGCCCTTTGGCCATTCCCAACCCCAGGGCTTCCTGAAACCAGAGCTGCTGGGCAGTGAGTTCACCCACCTTGAGTTCCCCCGCAGAGTTCAGCCCAAGGAGCTGGGGCAGAGGATGCTGTACCGGGACCAGAACATGACTGGCTGGTAACACTTCCCTGGGGCTGTTCCCATGGCAATGCAACCAGTCCCTCACTCGAAGCAAGGTGGAAACTGGAGGCTGGGCCAGGCTGGCAGTTGGGGGATGTGGTCCCTCTTAGGGGTTTCTGCGAGGGTGTGTTCCTCCTAGGGGTGATGCCTGTGTGATGCCTCCTCTACTCCCCATTTCCCAGGGCCTACAAAAAGATCGAGCTGGAGGATCTCAGGTTTCCTCTGGTCTGTGGGGAGGGCAAAAAGGTAAACTGCATGGTAGAGGTGGGAAAGGGCAGGAGGACCCACCGCAACGTGTCTAGGGTGGTGGAGGTTCTACCTGAGGGTAGGCAGGGGAGGGCTCTGTGGCTTCAGAATCGAGGAGTAAATAACAGCAGCCCTCCTCATTTCCCTCAGGCCCGGGTGATGGCCACCATTGGGGTGACCCGGGGCTTGGGAGACCACAACCTTAAGGTCTGCAGTTCTACCTTGCCCATCAAGCCCTTCCTCTCCTGCTTCCCTGAGGTGAGCTGTATGGGAACCCCCTTAACTGTCCCCACCTGCTCTGGGAGTCGCGGGCAGCTTTCATCCAGGGTCCCTGTATCTCCAAGCTCCCTGCCCAGCAAACCCCACACCTCAGTCCTCTCTACCCTCTTTCCCCACCAGGTACGAGTATATGACCTGACACAGTACGAGCACTGCCCGGACGATGTGCTAGTCCTGGGAACAGATGGCCTGTGGGATGTCACCAATGACCGTGAGGTAGCTGCCACAGTGGACAAGGTGCTGTCGGCCTATGAGCCCAATGACCCCAACAGGTAGGGGTTGCGTGGCATGGTGGTGAGGGGATGGCATGGTGAAGGAAGGGGAAAAGGGAGCAATGTTTGGGGACCACATAGGGGCCTG
Source organism: Graphiurus murinus (assembly GCA_004027655.1). NCBI lineage: Eukaryota > Metazoa > Chordata > Mammalia > Rodentia > Gliridae > Graphiurus > Graphiurus murinus. Next base: position 20,854 of record PVLC010009824.1, read on the forward strand.
TGTATCTCTCTATCTTCCCATACACATGAATGTGCACATGTGCTCCTGGCAGGTATACAGCTCTGGCCCAAGCTCTGGTTCTGGGGGCCCGGGGCACCCCCCGGAACCGTGGCTGGCGTCTCCCCAACAACAAGCTGGGTTCCGGGGATGACATCTCGGTCTTCGTCATCCCCCTGGGAGGGCCAGGCAGTTACTCCTGAGGGGCTCAGCCCCCTCCCATCCAACCACGCCATACTTACCCCCTTCCCAGCCCAAATTTCAAATTTGTCTCCCTGATCCTTCAGTGGCAATTTAACTGACAAAGGGATGTCCACTAGACCCAGAATTACAGCAACTGGCAAATAAACCTGATGGAGAAAGGTGTGTGTCTTTATTTGCTTTGATTAGAAACTGAAAGGTAAGGAAGGGCTCTGCTGGGTGGTAAAAAGACCACCAGGACAGTCCTAAAGATGTGCTCTTCCCCCAGATCCTTTCTTCTGCCCTCCCCTCTTCCCATTCCACCGTCAGCATAAATGTTCTCATCCACTTTTATGGTTTCATCCATCTGCTAATGTCTTCCAAGTTGATGTATCCAGCCAGACCTTTCCTGAACTTTAGACTACACATACCAGTCATCTCCCAGAAAGCCCACTGGCTCTAAAGCTCACTACACCTCAAATTAAAGTCACCATTTCCCCCATAAACATGTTCCTTCTGTTTCATCTACTCAATGGATGCCAGCTCAGCTGCTCAAATTAGAAATCTTGGAGTTGGTAACCCTTGGCCTTTATTTTTTTCCTCGTCATTCTTTCAATCACTAAATACCATCATGGGTCACATAATGACAATGGGCTGTGCATGTGATGGTATACTTCATGTAGCCTGGGTGTGTAGTAGGCTATACCATCTCAGTTTGTGTAGGGACACTTTATGATGTTTGCACAGCAAAACTGCCTCATGATGTATTTCTTATAACATTAATTCTGTCATTAAGCAATGCATGACTGTATTGTTCATTATATATTTAAAAAAATATATTTGTCCATGTTCCAGGACAGCCTTGGCAACTTAGTGAGATCCTGTTTCAAAATAAAAAATAGCTGGGCATGGTGGCACAAGCTTGTAATCCCAGTACTAGGGAGGCTGAGACTGGAGGATCGCAGGTTTGCAGCCAGCCTCAGCTACTTAGTGATTCCCTCTGCAACTCAGCGAGACCCTGTTTCAAAATAAAGAATAAAAAATAGGGCTAGGGGTGTAGCTCAGAGGTAGAATGCCCCTGGGTTCAATCCCCAGTACTGAAAAAATAAATTAATTAATTAAAATAAAATAAAATAGGGCTGTGGTATAGCTCAGAGGTAGAATGGGTTCAATCTCCAGTACCATAAAAATAAATAATAGATAAATAGATAAATAAATAATATAGGGCTGGGGTGTAGCTCTGAGATAGAATGCCCCTGGATTCAATCTCTAGTTAACACACACACACACACACAAATTTTATATATATATATATATATATATATATATATATATATATATATATATATATTTGTCCACTTATCTCCACCCTCCCCCATTATCACCACCTTAGCTCTTCATTTTTAAGGGCTTCCTAACTTCAATGGCTCCTTATTGTACCTAGAACAAAACTGACATTTAGTTCCTAGGCATGATCTATAAAGACCTTTATGATCTGGCTACTGTTTCCTTCTCCAGCCTCATCTTCCATCACCACCACCATCACTGCCCTTTAGGGGGTTCCCATAACTTCGTAGTAGCTCCAACTACTTATCACCTTGAACACTCTCTTTCAGGGCAGGGGGTCCACAGCCCATGCATGCCTACCCTGCTGTGACTACCTCCAGGTTATAACTGTCTCTAGAGGAATTGAAGGGAGTGGCAGTTAAAAGCAGGGCCTCTAGCCCTGCATGGTGGCAAACACCTATAATACCAGTACTTGGGAGGCTAAAACAGGTTTTGGACAACCTCAGCAAGTAGTGAGACTCATTAACTAATGAGGCCTTGTTTCAAAATAAAAATAAAAAAGGGCTGGGGGTGTAGTTTGGAGGTAGAACGTCCCTGGGTTCATTCCCCAGTACCACAAACAAACAAACAAAAAAACCCAGCAGGCACTCCAGAGTTCATGGGTTTGGATTCTGCTGCAGGACCCAACCCCACCTCTGTAACCTCTCTGAGCCTCCATTTGTTTCTCAGTAAAATGGAGTTAATAACAGTACTACCTCCTAAAGTAGTAAGGAACAAAGAAGTTAGTGTATTTAGAACCAGGTCCATGTAACAAGAGCTCAATAAATGTTAGTTATCTTGAAATTTTCTACAGCCTTTCTTCAAACTGTAAGTTATTTGAAGGCAGAAATCAATCTTCAGCATATAGCTCTCACTTTACACTCAAATGTGAATTAAGAAGCCCGGGGACCAAACTCTTCTGGATCTCAGTTCCTTATTATCAAATGTATTGGTTGTACTTCAGATCTTTAAAGTCTGTATGGCTTCTAACATACATTCATTCAACAAATATTAGTTGACGCCTATTACGTGCTGGAGAGTGGAGAGGGCAGGCTGGAGGAGCTCGGGAGGAAGCAGGAAGACAGCGTGGGTGTTGGAACCACACAGGCCTGACGATGAATTCTAGCTGTCACAAATCTCAAACATTCACTAAGCCACTTTTCTGAGATTCAATTTCCTTACAAGTCTGTGGTGAGTATTTAAAAGGTTGAGCTATAAAATGTTGGTAGACTTCCTCCTCTTCCGTGCAGCTCTTAGCCACTTTACTCGGAAGGGGATATACATACAGGTAAATGTCCTATGCAACACCTCAGTCCTAAAGGCACACCAATACAATGGGAGTGGGAACTGAATTCCCAGCTGGGGATCCAGAAGCATTTCCAGGCGTGTGCTTGGAGGAGTAGTTAGAAACTGGACTCATGGAATTCCAGGCGGCTGCATCCAGAAAGACCCGATTCGAGGCTACGGATGATGCGATGAACGAGCTGAGTGGGCGTCTTCTGCACCCGGCCGTAGCCGGCGCTGGGGTCTCCCGGTCTCACCTCCGGCGAGGGCTCAGGTGGGGCAGGAGCCGGTGCTGCTTGGCCACCGGAGGGCAGCAGCGGCCCTTCCTGACGCCACCCGAGCGCCTCTCAACTTTCCCGACGCCGGTCCGCCCCTAGGGGCTGGAAGGTGGGCAGAGGCCGAGTGCCCGGGGGTCCCGCCGGCCCAGCTCACTGCCCGTTCATCCGCAGCCCAGGCGGCTCCCAGTGGCTCTTCCTTCAGACCCGGGCCGGCGCCCCCGACCCCCGACCTGCAGCGGGAGCGACCTGCGGCCCCCCGGCTGGGGCAGGGGCGGGAGGCGGGCCGAGCTGGGGGCCGCCCCTCCCTGCCGGACCCGCCCTCCCCGGCGCGGCGCTGGAGGCGGGCGGGGCGGGCCCCGGTCAGTCTCAGCCTCCGGCACCGGCCGTGCAGCTGGAGGCGGGCGGCGGAGCGGAAGGTACGGGGGCCGGGGCCGGGGCCGGGGCCGGGGGCGGCGGGCGTCCTGCGAACTCGTCCCGGGGAGAGCGCTTTCCCACCTCGCAGCGCGCCGGTACTCGGGGCGCGGCCGGGGAGGGGGCTTCGGCCGAGCGCCGGCCGCTTTCGCTCGCTTTGGCTGGGGTCGGCGGGCCAATCCCTCCCCGGGCTGCAGGGAGAGGCCTCTGGAACTTCCGGGCAGGGGCGCTCTGCTCCTGGGGTCCTGACCTGGAACCCTTCCCTGCCCCTCCCGGCTTCCCGGAACCTCCCCCGCGGGACGGGGGAGACTTGGATCTCCGCGAGGGCGCCCAAGCTAGTCCCGGGCGTTGCAGCCGGACGGGGACCTGAACCGGGGTACTGGGCGGTGGGTCCGGCCGGCCGGAGTCCTGGTGGGGTGGGAATTCCCCCAGGCTCGGACAGTGGAATGGCGGGAATAGGGGCGGGGTGTGACCATTGAGGGCTGCGGCTGCTCGGCGGGGTCTGGACACCGCCCTAGACAGTTCTTGGAGCCTGCCTGGAGAGGGGAGTAGGAGAGGCCAGGAAGGATCCAGTTCCTGTGCGAGTGTGAGCGAAAGAATCTCTCCGCTCCTTCAGGCTCCTCGACCAGGGTAAAGATTATCTTGGGAGTTGGAGCTGGGGGACCTCAGGTAGAGTTCTCTCACTTTGGGCTTTAAAGTTGATGAAGGGGTATTTCTCGAAGATTGGGTCCTTCCCTACCCCTCGGGGGAAGTGAACGGGAGTACAGGGTCCCACCGAATCATCTGGGAAATCAAGAGAATGATTGAGGACAGGGCTAGTGTATCCACAATGTCTTGTCTCCGAGGAGGCGCCAGAAGTTCCAGACTCGTTCCAGGCTCCACTCCAGGCCGTGTGGGGTTTGACTGCCCCTCTTAAGGTCAGTGGGGCAGTTCCTTTGGGGCTGCCTCTCACAGGGAGCTGTTGTCCATGTCGTCTTGGCGTTGGGCCTCATGGCCTGGCCTGGCCTGTGGCCTGGCTGCTCTTTTGGCCCAGCCAAAGGCTGGAGGGAAAGTCTTCTAAACTGGGGGCTGCGGGTCACTTAATGCAAGCCCCTGTCCTGGAGCTATGACCTTTCCCTCCCACCATCTGGTACCAGCTGCCTTGCTCAGGCACCTCAGCAGCATACAGGTTCCTAAGTGACTGGTAGTCCAATAGTGACTGCCTTTCATCAGCACAGCCCACCCTTTACACAGCTGGACAACTTGAACTAACAGGAATAGGTGGGGGAGTTGGAAGAAGTCCTAGTGTCAGTCGCCTGGGTAGACTTCCCAAGGAACCTGTTTTTGGAGGGGATCCTCTGGTTAGGTGAGTGCTATCTTGCCTGTCTTGGGGGCCTCAGGGAGAGCTCCTTTGTGATTGAGAGAGCATGGCAGTGAACTCTGCTTCTATAAATTCCCTGTGACTCATTGTCCTCTTCCCCCACATCCCAGTTTTGTGAATGTGTATGTGGGGAGGGGAGGAAGGGGGCCACCCAGCATCCCACTGTTGAAAAGAAGCAGCCTGGGGCTGGAGTATTTTGCTTCCCTAAAGGCAGACCAAGGCCGAGGCTTAGAGGTGGTGGTGTTCAGGGAGTAGAGTTCAGCTCAGCTAGACAGGATGTGGGACTCAGAGAAAAAGCTGTTTGAGGCGGAGATCAGGTTACTTACCATCCCCTTCTTAAGTGTGCTCCCTGCTTAGTTGGTGCTGGGATTGGCCCTCATTTGTCTCTTCTTTTGGGGCTCCTCCCAGCCCAGGCTGTAGCCCCCTCCCTCTCCCCTGCAGCCTTGACTTCATCTCAGCTCCAGAGCCCGCCCTCTCTTCCTCCTGGGCTGCAGGCCTGAGAACCTTGGCTGGCGGGAGGTCAGATCTCCTCCCCAGGAAAGGAGGAAGTGAGGGAAGCCAACTCGAAGGTGTGATGAGCTGCAGGTGCAAAGAACTGCTCGTTCATGTGTGTTGGGGTGGGGGCCACATGCAAGCCCAGGAAAGCTGACTGCTTGCCCTGAGTCACAGGGAGGGGTGGGCAGGGGCAGGGCCAGGGCCTGAGCGAGGGAGGAAGGGGCTGTTCCAGAGTGGGTGGAGGTGATTCCCTAGTGGATTATTCTGTCCCTCTGCTGCAGTGGATATGTGGCTCCCTACAGTGTGGTCATTGTCCCCTGCCGGGGGCTGAGTAACCCAGTGTTGCTTCCAGGCCGGGAGGGAAGGGGGGAGGAAGGCAGGCTGCCCGAATGTGAGCTGTGGGCACTGCTTTGACTGAGCCTCCTTTGTGTCACTCCAGGCTTTGGGGACCGAGTGGGGAAGCCGGCTGGCTGCTGCCACTGCCCTGTGTCTGGGTTTCCCTGCTTCTGCTCTCCTTCCCACCTCTGGGGTGACATAGTTGTGCAGCCCTCCTTTGAGCACTGTCCCTGCCGTTCACCTGTCAGACTCAATACTGTAACCCTCAATGAGCTTTAGTTTCCTGGTCAAAATGGGAAGTGCAACGTCTACCTAATGGGGGGACTGAAGATGATTTCTTTTTTTCTTGTTAAAAATGGCCAACATAAGCCGGGCGTGGTGGTGCACACTTGTAATTCCAGTACTTGGGAGGCTGAGACTGGAGGATCCGGGTTCGCAGCCAGCCTCAGCTACTTAGTGAGGCCCTCCGCAACTTAGTAAGACCCTGTTTCAAAATAAAGAATAAAAAATAAAAAATAGGGCCGAGGGTGTAACTTGGAGGTAGAATGCCTCTGGGTTCAATCTCCAGTACCGCAAAAAAAAAAAAAAGGCCAACATAGTGTGGGTCACCTCTAGGGGCTCTATGAATATTCCTTCCCTTACCCACCCCCCTCCCAGTAGCTGGTTCTGCTAGTCTGTGATCTTGAGAGAGACTCCTTGTTTGTGACTAGGCAGGCATGACTCCAGCTAAGGGACAAGCTGATTGCATCTTAGCAATGATTAAACTTTTAAGTATATCAAAATCCTAGTAACATGTGAAGTCTGACTTGAGACCCCCAAATGCAAAGCAGATAAAAAGCTGGCTTTTTCAGGAGGCATCCCTGAGCACCTTGCTAGGCAGCTTGGGTCTCCCTGGTTGAGTGGATGAAATTGAAGCTCATGTTTTCTGGCTCCCAAATGGGTGGTTCTTCTACCTCTGCCAGCTGTATTCTAACACTGTCCCTGACCCAGGTCTGTTTCCTGTAGGATTGGTTCTTGACCATACCTGAGAAAGCCCCTTTTTCTCCTTTCCCTTCTTTTGCTGAATGCCTTGGTTTGGGGAGGGGAGCAGAGAAGTATTTTTGGTTTTATTAGCTTTTTCCCAAATCCCCACTGCCTCTTGTTTTCCAGCCCCAGCCATGGCAGCAATCCGAAAGAAGCTGGTGATTGTAGGGGATGGTGCCTGTGGGAAGACCTGTCTCCTCATCGTCTTCAGCAAGGACCAGTTTCCAGAAGTCTACGTCCCTACTGTCTTTGAGAACTACATTGCAGACATTGAGGTGGATGGAAAGCAGGTGAAGCCCAGGCACCCCTTCCTATTCTGCCTTGGATCCCTGCCCCTGGTCACACAGGGACCTAGTAGGTCCTTCCTTAACACTCACATACATTCTTACTTCATTTTCTCTGCTGGAACTAGTAAAAGTTGGGAAGTGAAACTATGGTCTGAGAAAACCTGGATATAGCCAGGCATGATGGTACACATCTGTAATCCTAGCTGCTTAGAAAGCTGAGGCAGGAGGATTACAAATTTGAGGCCAGCCTGGACAACTCAATGAGCCCATCTCAAAATAAAAAGGCTGGGATATGGTTAGTGGTAGAGCACTTGCCTAGCACATCTGAGACCCTGGGTTCAATCACCAGTACCAAAAAAACCTGGATATACCTTTTTTTTTTTCCCTGCGGTACTGGAGGCTGAACCCAGGGGCATTCTACCTGAGTTACACTCCCAGCCCTTTTTTTTTTTTTTTATTCTTTACTTGAAACAGGGTCTCACTTAAGTTGTGAAGGGCCTCACTAAGTAGCTGAGGCTGGCCTCGAACCTGGATCCTCCAGTATCAGCCTCCCAAGTACTGGGATTACAAGCGTGTACCACCACGCCTGGCTTTGGATATACCTTCTGATTCTGCTACATGAAGGGAGGTCAAGTCCCTTCATCCCTAGTTTAAACTCTCCCCACTACAAAATGGGGATGATGGCAAGACCTCCCCCGAAGGGACGTTGTGAGAATTAAATAAAATGGTGATGGTGCCTGTAATGGCAACTCATATACAGACCAAACACAACTTAGATTTAAAAAACAACAAAAATCCCCTAGTTTGTTGTATGACAGCGATTAATATAATGCCTGGCTTACAGCAGGTGCTCAATAGGTGTTCTGTCAGAGAAGACTAACGGTGGCAGGGCTGGGGCCCTCAGGCCAACTACTCACTGGCTCTATGTGTCAGGTGGAGCTGGCTCTGTGGGACACAGCAGGGCAGGAAGACTATGATCGTCTGCGGCCTCTCTCCTACCCGGACACTGACGTCATCCTCATGTGCTTCTCCATTGACAGCCCCGACAGCCTGGGTGAGGGCGTTGAGGGGAGGGGCTGGAGACCCCTTTTAGTCAGCCATCCTCAGAGGCTGACAGGCTGCGGGGGTGGGGACACAGGGAACTCAGGCCCTGCTGGTCTCCTTTGCTATGGCAACTCTGGCCCTTGGGAGGGCTCACAGAGGATGTGCTGCAGGGTGGCGTCATGAGCTGTGAACGGGACCATCAGGCCTCTGAGACTGCTATGGGAAGAGGAGGGCCCCTTCCCTGAAGTGGAAGCTCTGATACCTGTTGGGATATGTCTGTGCAGAAAACATTCCTGAGAAGTGGACCCCAGAGGTGAAGCACTTCTGCCCCAACGTGCCCATCATCCTTGTGGGGAATAAGAAGGACCTGAGGCAAGATGAGCATACCAGGAGAGAGCTGGCCAAGATGAAGCAGGTGGGTGGGGCTGCCTGGCTGCAAGCTCTGGAGGAGGACTGGACAGTGGGAACAGAAGGGAGCTCTCTCCCCAGGTGACCACCCCATGTTCGAGGTGACCTCGTGATAGCCACACCCTACTTTCCCACATGTGCCCCGGTAAAGCCTCAGAATCAGGTGAAGTGACTTGTCCAAGGTCACTTGGCATTTTTATTTTCTCCAGTTTATTGCCCTGTCTTTTGGGGCTAGTAAGATGAAGAGGTTCTCATCCTCAGGGACACAGTTATGTTTCATTTGGGGGTACGTAGACTGCACCATCAGAGCTCGCCTTGGAAGGAATGGCAGTGTCGATGGCTAGAAGAAAGGCCTAGATGGTGAGGAGCTGGCTAATTCAGGCCTTACTAAGTGGCTGTCTAGCCAGAGGACTCATTTATTAGAGAAAGCTGCCAGTTTAGGGAATAGATATCATCTGGGGAGGATAACTATGGCAAAGTTTTAAACTAGGGATGGATGTCAGGTCTGTATGTTAGAAAAAAATATTTGGTAGAAGGTGGATTGCAGGAAAAGTGATAATGGAGGTGGAAGGGTTAGTTAGGAGGTGGTGGACAAATATTCAGGCCAGAGAAACGGGTACTGCAGGGTATAGAGTTGGGTGAGAGAGGAGGGGATAGCCTGGGGAGAATTTTGAATGTAAATATGAGTCTGAGGTCCCTGCCCAGGGTAGCTGGGGCCTGGGTACTTTGTGGGATCAAGGCTGAAGGAAGTATTTGTTCTAGTTACTGTACTTGGTGCTGTGGAGAGAGGTGCACCTAGCTACTAGCCTTTGACTTATCTTCTGTCTCCTCAGGAGCCTGTTCGATCTGAGGAAGGCCGGGATATGGCAAACCGGATCAGTGCCTTTGGCTACCTTGAGTGCTCAGCCAAGACCAAGGAAGGAGTGCGGGAAGTCTTCGAGATGGCCACTAGGGCTGGCCTTCAGGTCCGCAAGAATAAGCGCCGGAGGGGCTGTCCCATTCTCTGAGATTCCCCCCCTCCCCGAGGCCTCCCATCCACCCCTCCTCCATTTGCAGGGGTGTATGGACTACCCCCCCACCCCACCCAAACTCCACCCTCTTAGGACTCCGTGCTGAGGCTCCCTTTTTCAGTTCCTTCCTGCCCAGGACTGCATCACGTTCCCCCACCCTGTCCTCTGGGTACCAGGTCTGTGCCCTGCCCTTCTGGAGCAGAGCCCCTCCTCCGGCTGCCTTGGTCCAGGGATGGGGCCCTTACTCCCTTTGGCCTTCCCCAGAGGATGGTCACACACCAGCACTTTATACACTTTTAGGGTAGGGGAACTGGGGTTTCTCCTTTGGGCAGGGGCCTTGTCTCTGACTACGCTTGGTGGGTGTGGGAGGGTTATGAATAAAGGCCACAGGTTCCAACACGTGTGTGGCAGCTTCTTGTCTGTCTTTCCTGGTCCCTATCTTGGCTACAAGCCTGGAGGCCCATCTCTCTCCCATCTCTCATTTTCAAGTTGCCTGCCAGACTGGCCCCCTGTCTGCAAAGGCAGAACTATGGTGGCAGGGTGGAGCCTTAGAGCAGAGGATGAGGTCATGCCTGGCTCTGAGCCTAGGAGGCGGAAGAGGGGAGTGGTCTGTAGCAGGGGCTAAACTTAGAAACTTGTGGGTGGCTTCCCTGCCCACTTAGTTTCCTCCCCTGGACTTGGGGGCTGTGGCCCTGGGCAGGGAGTAACAGTGTCACTGTCTCCTGCAAGGGTCAGCTTGGGGACGCAGGAAGCTGGGGCCAGGCTGAGGAGACATGATCAAGAGGCCTTTGCATAGAACAAGAATTTGTTTTCAGAGGTTTTTTTCCTCCCTCTTCCCCTATTGTTAGCAGCTTGATGGGTCATTCTCCCCAGCAGGGGAAGGGACGGAATGGCTTGGGATGTAAACACCCTCCCCCAGCTGTCTGTCGCTTGGAGGGGCAGCTCAGCTGGGTTCTGGTTCAGGGTCGGGTGGCAGCGGGTTAAGGCTTGGCTGGTGCGAGAAGGCAGGCAGCTGTGTCCTCAGAGCTCATTCCTCCACTCTGGCTCCACCTGCAGGGACAGGCCCCCTTCACCCTCCCGCTCCTGGGGGAGGCAGTCGTGACCATGGGGCCCTAGAAAGAAAGGAAGTGCGATGTCTTCTTGACTTCCCCCATTACCATCCCTTATTTGGCCCCTCCATACCTGAGGTAGAAGAGCTGAGCTTGCTCAGATCTTGGAGTAGGTTCTCTCCCTGCAGGTCCGGTTTGGCAGGAAAGGGGCACCCAGTATAACCCCCATTTTCTTTACAGAATTCCAGGAATCTGTGGGGTACAGGGATGTTGGCACACGTGGAGCTGTGCAGACCTGGCTGGGGAGTACCAGCAAAGGCTAGAGGCCAAGCCTCGCTCCTGCCACAACCAAGCCTGTCAACCTGCTCAACCTCTGCCTGTCAATTCACTGTCAGATATGAAGGGGTTTTTGTGAAGATTTAACTGATCTGAGGATTAACTGAGCCATAAGCAGGTGCTTAATTAAAGATACACCTGCCCTAAACAGGGTGTGTGGCCACCAAGAGGATTATGGAGTGGGCATGCTCACGCTTTCCAGTCGGAGTCATGGCTCAGGAGGAGGGGGTTGCCCACTATGATGAGCAAGGCCTTGGCCCGGGTCACAGCTACGTTGAACCTCTGGAAGGAAGAAGCAGTGGAGTGATGGGAGGGAAGGGCCCTGGGGAAGAATGCCCGCTACCCGCCAACCCTCAAACCTTGGGGTTCTTAAGGAAACCCAGGTTAAAGTCCAGATCCAGTTGTACAAAGCTCTGGCTGCTCCGCACGGTGGAGATAAGGATGACGCTGCGCTCTTGGCCTTGGAATTCTTCCACGGAGCCCACCTAGAGGGAGAGACACAGGGCCTGAGACCAGGTGGGTCTGAGGGGAACAAGCCTGCCCCCAGGGAGCTTAAGCTGCAAGAAGAGCAGAGAGACATCACTGGGCAACTGCAGGTCAGTGGAGTGAGTATTACCGCCAGGGGCAGGAAAGGGGGCAGGAGGCATGTTATGGGAACAGGAACCTGAGGGATGAAGCCAGTTAACGGGGTGAGGCCTGGAAAGTATTCAAAGCAAACAGCATTGCAAAGAACACGGGAACGCCGAGCACTGTTTCTAAAACTTTGCTAAAGACAGGCTGTAGGTACTTGTTAAGCACACACCATCCTTGGCCCTAACTCAGACCTTCTGATCAGAATTTTCCAAGGGAAGAGGCCTCTAAATCGTAAAGGCCTGGGTTTCAGCCCCGGCTGCACGTGGGAATCACCTGAGGAGCTGTAAAAAATGCCAGTGCCCTGGCTCTGTCCCAGACAGCTGTGTTAATTGGCTGGGTGGGGCCCTGGTCCTGGCAGTAGTGTAAGCTCTCCAGATGATTTTTATCTACACCCAGTGTTGCAAACCACCATGTCAGAGAAAGCGGCAGGTTACTGAGGGCAGGGACTGTCACATGACAGGTGGGGGTAGCCCGTGGCATTTGGACTTCATCCTTAGGGCAGAAGCCACCAAGCTGCCTAATCACAAGGATGACGTGGGTGCTTGTTAAACACACAGGCCTCCTGGGACCTCCAGGAGTGAGAGGTTGGGGCAAAGCCCCAGTTCTGTCCCACAGCACTGAGGCTGGGACAAGGACATGGGGTGGACTGCAGCAACACCTCAGGAGCTGAGGTCTCTGAAAGCCAGGAGGTGCAGACACACAGAAGGCAAGGATTGAATGGGGTACAGTGTGTCACCTTTAGGTCCTTGATGTCATCCAGTCCCCGAAGCTCCCTGTCAATTCTGGTGATGCAATAGCGGATTTTTTCTACCTGGAGGGAAAGGAAAGGTGCCTTTCTCTCTGTGCCATCACCCCAGCACAAGAGGGAGCCAGGCAGGAGGCCAGGGCTCCTGGAGCCTCTGCCTAGCGGAGGCCTTGTAATTAGAAAACAGTCACCGGCAGAGAGGCCCCACCCCTGCTGGGAACTGAGGGCCTGACCTGCTTCCGATATGGGGAAATGACACCGACGCTTCTGGGGCTCAGGCGGCCTTTGCCCTTCTTGGAAGAAGGTGCCAGGAGCAGCTTCAGGTAGGAGGTCACAGTGGCAGCCTCTTCAGGGTTGAAGAAGGATGGGCTATTCCCCTCACGCTCATCTTTGCCCATTACTCCGTGAAAGATGATGGGAAAGCCCTGGACATAGAGGAAACTCTCAGCTGGAACTCTCCGCCTCCCTTCCTGAAACCCTTCCAGGAATTAAGCCCGGGCCAAGGTGACAAAGGGAAGGACCCCGGTATCCACTCAGAGCTGCCTTTTGCCCAGCACCTTCAGCAGGAGGGTAGTTGGGGCACAGAGGTGGGAGCCTAAGCCCTGGCCTTCCTCACCTGCCGAGGCAGACCTTCCCAGCGGCAGAAGCGCTCTCGATCCACCACATCTGCACAGGCCTGCAGCTCCTTATCATAGTATAGCTGGTTGGGAATGTCCAGGATGGTGGGATGAGACCTGGAAGGCAGGAGGGAAGGAGCAAGACCAAGGGCTGGATTGACCTCTGCCCACCCGGAGTCCCCCTCTCTGCCTGCCCTGGGCCCACACAACCCTTCTTCCTGCACAGCTGGACACACCCACCTACAGTGTCTGCTGCTAGCCACTGCAAACCACAGACAGCAGAACCAAATGTGGGTACACAAAGCACCTAGTTCAGGAGTTCCACTGACCAGCCAAATTACTTTTAAAAACTAAGAAATTAATATGAGGAAAAAGCAGCAGTGATGTGTGCATGTATATTACCTTTGTGTGTGTGTGTGTGTGTGTGTGTGTGTGTGTGTGTGTGTGAGACTAGGGATTGAACCCAGGGCGTTGTACCTCTGAGATACACTCCCCCAGCCCTGTTTTTATTTTGAAACAGTCTTGCTACGTTGCCGAGTCTGGCTGTAAACCTGTGATCCTCCTGTTTCGGCCTCCCAAGTACTGAGATTACAGGCATGTGTCAACATGTCTGGCTGTTTGTGTCACTCTGAATCTCCTAGGATGTGTAATTACATCGCACCAATGAACATATAAAAACAAACAACAACAAAAAAGAAATTAGGCACCCATTCTCAGGTTTCAATTTTGCTAAGGAAGAGTACAAAAACAACTTACCATCTATCACCATTATTAGATGAGATAATATGCTAAGTCCAAAAATAAAATAATACGATAACTAAATTTACTGAACTTTTAGTGACAGGATAGTACTCATCGAAGCATTCTTCATGTCTGAACTCACTGAAAGCAGCATATAAGCTGGGTGTGGTGCTATGTGCCTGTGGTTTCAGCTACTTGGGAGGAGGAGGCAGGATTGCCTGAGGCCAGCCTGGGCAACAGGGTGAGACCCCATCTCCTAACAACAAAACAGGGTTGGGGATGTAGTTCAGTGGTAAAGTGCTTGCCCAACATGTGCAAGGCCCTGGGTTCAACCCCTAGCACAGCAAGAAAAAAAAGAAGGAAAAAGCACAGTACTCTTTAATAACAATAAATGTGTCGAAAACTGTATTCCCCTTATTTTTCCTTGGGTTGGGCAGAAACTTTACCAGAGGCCCACACCACACACATCCTAGTGTCTGGTCACCCCCAATATATCGATAAGCTGAAGCATCCATGATGAGACCACTTGCTAAGTCACCGGGGCAAGTAGCAGTGATGGGACAAGACGGCAACCTTCAGTTTACGATCTTTCTATATCCCACAGCCTCTGAGCACTAGAGATGCAGGCCAGAGCCTCCACTGGGGCTGCTCGGAGAATGAGGCACGGAGAAGAACAGAGGCCAGGGTTCAGGGTACCTATAGTTGCGTAGCAGCTTGGTTATGAACTGGGGGTCATAGCCATCGGGGTTCTTCTTGTACAAGGCATTGTAGGTGAGCAGCCGCTCCAGCAGCGAGTACCCCAGCCCATACTTCTGCGCCAGCGGGGAACGAAGCACAGGCCCCAGCTGCCGAGGGTCTCCCGCCAGCACCAGCTGCCCTCCTGGATCACCAGTTTCCTTGACTTCCATCAGTCCTGGGAGGCAGGGGTGTCACAGGGAGAAACGTCAAGTGGGGGGAACTCCCGACCTATGCAGGGTGGTGCACCTGCAGCCCACCCTGAGCCCCTCACCTGCTATGGCCACCAGACTCTCAGGTTCCATGCAGTGGCCAGCCTCATCGATGAAGATGTGTGAGAAGTGATCGATGGGAAACTGGGCCGACACCAACCTGGGAGGTGTCAGGCCAAGCAGGGGTCATGCTCAGACACTCAACTGCCAAACCTGAATGCTCGCCAAGCTGGACCTTCACCTCACCCCCAGGAGCCCTTCTTCCCCATCTCCCCAGCCCACTACCCCTTCACTTACGATCAAGAGACACACACAGACACACTCCCCACCTGCTGGCCGTGATGAGGGTGGTAATTAAGACACGATATTCCTGTAGCTGCTTCTTGGCAGGGAACACATACTCCCCCTTTTTTGCATCCCAGTTACAGTACGGCTGTGGATTGTGAAGGGACAAGAGGAATCAGCTTGGCTACATCCATTCTTACCCTTAACTTCGGCACCTCCCTCACTTTACATACAGGGAAACTGAGGCCCACAGAGGGGTCCTGACCCACCCAAGGTCACACAGCAAGTATACAGGTCTCCCAGTTTCCCGGCTCCAGTCTGCCCTGAGAGCCACCCAACCACCCGCCATCCTTGGCCCTCTGCCGTTCCAAGGTACCTTAATGTCCTCAGGTACCATGCGGATATCCCTGCTAGGCGCGAAAAGGCGGTAGATGGAGCTGGGAAGGTGGACCCGGAGCCGCTGACAGAGGAGGTCAGCACCCGAGTTGGACGGGGCACAGGCCAGGATGTGAGCTTTGGGCAAGTGCTTCACCACCTGAGACGCAGAGAAGCAGAGGGTGGGAAGCAGCTTCCTGAGACCGGTGACTCAGGCTGGGGCAGTGCGGCGTTTGCCTCCCATAGCTAGGGAGGTAGTGGCACAAAAAGCAAGTTCTGATCCCCAGGCCTCTGCCGGATAACTGCTGCAGTAAATACGCAAGACTATGATGATTGAAAAGTGAATGGTGACTCCAAGAGCCACGCAGTGCCCAACCTCCACAACAGTGCTCAACAGCCACTCTTACCCTGACTCCCCACCTCCTCTTCTGATGGCTGCTCAGAAGCAGAGCATCCAGAGGTCTGGCAGAAATCAGATTCTTGGAGTCAGCTGCTCTGTGCTGGGGGAGTCAGAGGTAGGCCCCAGGTTTACGCTCAGGCCTCACCTGCTTGATGGTCTCCACTAACGTGACAGTCTTGCCAGTGCCTGGAGGCCCAAAGATGATGTAGGGGGCTGGACGAGTGGTTCCCATAACAATGTGCTTCATGGCCTGCAGCTGCTCTGGGTTTGACTCCAGACTCCGGTCATACAGCCTGGCAGAGGGGCCGGGAACCGGAACTTCGAGTTATCCAGCCTCTCAGAGGCCTCTGGGACTCTGTCCCCTACACCCACACTCCAAGCAGCCCTGGAGTCCCCTGCCCAGTCTCACTTGAGCTTCACATCTGCGGGCAGCAGCGGGATCCCACGGGAAGCCACAGGAAAAAGCATGGGCCACAGCAACCAGCGCCCGGTCAGCTCCAAGGCCCGGTGCTGGACCCGCAAGGGCTGGCGATTGAAGGTGAAGTTCACCTTGAAGGTCAGCCCATCCACAAATCGGCTCAGGAGGCTTGGGCAGGAAAAGAGGTGAAGAGCTGTGGTTAGGTGGGCTGGTGATAAAAAGCCAAGACCCTCTTCCCCCTCCTACTACTCCACTCCCTTTCCAAGATCTCTCTACCAAGCAGGAGAGGAAGCTGCGGAAGCACCTCAGGCTCCCCCTGAAGAAAAGCTTCCTGCCCTGTGCCTGGGGTCTCACTTACCTCTGGGAGAAACACCTCCTCCCCTCAGAGAGAAACCTGAAGGCCACTGTAGCAGCTTGGGGTTCCCAACACCCACCTCGTAGAGAAGCTCAGCTTGACACGGTCCAATTCCACCTTGTGCACAAAGCCCTTATAAGTGATAGAGTTCTCCTGGTGTATCTCAGAGGACAAAAGGGCAAACAGGTGGTCACCCCGCAGCACTGAAGGGCGGCTCTCAGCCACACCGGGAACCTACGGGGTGTGAACACTAGTTTCTACCCTGGGGATGGCCATCAGAGGGCCCAACCCCAGACTCTCCAGACCTCTGAAGGACAAGGAACTGAGGCTCTGGCTTCTCAGAGATGGATGCCATCCCTGCACCCCTCTTGCCTCTCCTGCTAGACAGGGCAAGAGTCAGGGGAGAAGAAGAAGAGAGATCTTCCCCGGCTGCTCAGATGTGCCAAGCCCAGGAATCCAGAACCTCCAGGAGGTTTTTCAGGACCCGGCAGCCAGCTTCCTGGTCCATCCAGTTGTCCTCTTGGCCAGTTCAGTTCCTCCTCTGCCCGTACAATCTCGTTCAACACTTACTTCCTGTAGTAATCTTTCCCTGATTGTTCTCACCTTCCCCCTTTCCACCTGCATTTGTGTGCAGAAAGCCACTCGTGTGAGTAATCCGGGGCTTACATACACACATTCGAAATCTGAGAGCTAGAAAGGGCTCTAAGACTCTTCCAATCCAGCTTTGTGCTTTTTCAGAGGAAGCAAGTGTCTCGCTCAAGGTCAAACGGATGGTGGTAGTGAGGTCTGGACCAAAGGCCCCATTACCCTGCTCTGACACCTCTTTGGGGGCACAAGGTGCTCACCTACCCCTGGCTGTACCCTCTCGGATAGGAGTCACTTCATCCTCCTAGGTTTGGCCTGCTCACAGGAGGTGTCCTGCCAGGGCTTATATAGGTTGGCTTACTCCAGCCCTCCCTCCCTGCACCCGATCCCAGCCCCAACCTCCAGCGTGAGCAGCCTAGGATTCTGGTCCACAGGGTCCCAGGTCATGGGCACTGACTCCAGGTCATAGTGTCGGATGTCATGCTCCATCTGTAGCTCCTCCAGGTGCAGCAGCAGCCGGAGCTTCATCTCATAGTTCCTCCACTTCAGGCTTGTCTCCAGCTGGGCCCTGGTAGTGAGGTGTTGGCAGTGGGGTGGGAGGGGCAGGAATAGGACAGGTCAGGCAACCCTCATCCCAGGAGCATTCACCCTCTCCTCTCTGAAGTTCTGCAACTATGAATGCATCAGGAAGCAAGAATATTGGAAGGGCAAAGAAGTGGGTGGGGGTCAGAGGTCTTGAAGAAAAGAGCCCTGGCTCTTGCTTCCTCAGCTGTCCCTGCCCCCCACCTCAGCCCTGACTCACATGTGCACTGTAGCTATTATGACCAGAACATTCTCCCCCAGATCCTCCCATGACTCACACCCTCACCTCATTCAAATGCCATTCTCTGTTCAAATGTTACTTCCTTCAAGAGGCCAGGACTAAGTACACTCTGCAAAACAGCACCAGCTCATCCCTTTACCCTGCTTTAGTTTTTAGTTTGGCTCTTCATGGCACTCATTACTACATGAAATTTTAAGATACACATGTTTTAAGAAATTATCAGAAGCCGGGCGTGGTGGCGCACGCTTGTAATCCCAGCATTTGGGAGGCTGAGACCGGAGCATCCAGGTTCATGGCCAGTCTCAGCTACCTAGTGAGGCCCTCCGAAACTTAAGTGAGACCCTGTTTCAAAATAAAGAATAAAAAATAGGGCTGGGGGTGTAGCTTGGAGGTAGAATGCCCCTGAGTTCAATCCCCAATACCGCAAAAATAAATAAATTAATTAATTAAATTAAAAATTAAAAAAAAAAAAAAAGAAATTATCAGTGTTCAGAGTCCTCCACTAGAACTGCCCAGGCCTCATGTGACTGGTTCACCTCGAAGAGTGCTGCACACAGAGCATGCTCAGTGAGGAGGTGAACTGATAGCACCTAGGAAGCTGACTACTAGGTACGAGGCCCTGGGAAGAAGCCAGCAGGGAAGAGGGAGTTTGGATGCAGAGGAGGGGGAGGGACTTACTTGATCTCTGCAATCTCCTTTGGGGCAGTGAAGATACTTGTTCCCTGAAGCAGGATGGGGAGCAGCTGCCTGAGGCGGGGGGGTGGGTAGTAGGTCCCCAGTGCCATACTTAGCTCCAGGTCATACCCCTTAGCGCTGTGGGAGTGAGGGAAGAAGACAAGCTGTCACATACACGAAAACCCTTCAGGTTCAAAGACTCTCCATGAAGGATGCACAAGGCCCTTCTGTAATAGCACTGCTTGGGGTGGGCAGCAGCCTCTGCCCAAGCGCGTGGGGCTTACCAGCTCATGTGGCTACTCGGTCCAAGGTAGGACCATTCCCATTTTTAGAGAGCCCAAATACTTGGGATATTTTAAAAATATTGTATAAGCAATGCATGGTCATTAGAGAGCAAAATCTGATAAAAGATTATTAAAAAAATACGTAACATTCTTACCATCCAGGGACAGCCAATGTTAACTTTTTGGCACACAGCCTTCCAGACTATTTATTTATTTATTTGCCAATTTGTACTATATGTATATATTACTAACAAAAAGAGCACAATGGTCTGTGATGGTCCTATTACATGGTTTGTTTTTATAATTCGTATTTTATGAACAGCTAGTTATGTTGTCAAAAAGAGGTGGCTGGACTGGTGCAGTGGCAGGGGCCGATAATCTCAGCTACTCAAGAGACTGAGGCAAAAGAATCACAAGCTGGAGGCCAGCCTGGGCAACTAAATGAGACTCTATCTCAAAATAAAAATAAGGATGTGAGGGCGATCTGGCTGCGACATCTGTCACCCCATTGATCGCCAGGGTTGATTCAGCTGATCTGGCTGGCTAGGCGGGTGTCCCCTTCCTCCCTCACCCACTCCATGAGCGTCCCTCCCGAAGCTGCATGCTTGGTCAAAGAGGACGACCTTCCCCGAATAGAGGAGGACCGGTCTTCAGTCAAGGGTATACAAGTAGCTGCACTCCCCTGCTAGAACCTCCAAACAAGCTCTCAAAATAAAAATAAGCTGGGTGTGGTGGCCACACACTTGTAATCCCAGTATGTGGGAAACTGAGACAGGAGGATGGTAGATTCGAGGCCAGCCTCAGCAACTTTGTAAGACCTTGTTCCAACATAAAAAAATGAAAAGGGCTGGGGGTGTAGAGGTAGAATGCCCCTAGGTTCAATCTCTAGTACCAAAAACAAGAGAAAGAGAGAGAGAGAGAGAGAGAGAGAGAGAGAGAGAGAGAGAAAGGTCTGCACATATATATGAGTCCATTTACACAAAATGTCCAGCATAGAGAAATCTAGAGACAGAGAGCAGATGAGTGGTTGCTAAGAGCTAAGAGGGCAGGGCAGGGCAGGGGATAAGAGAGTGACAGCTTTAGGATATGGGGGTCTCTTTTTTAGGGTAATTAAATGTTCTAAAACTGAACATGAAGATGATTGTACATATCTAGTAATATAATAAAAATCATTAAACTGTATGGTATGTGAATTATCTCAATAAAGCTATTTTTAAAAAAGAGAGAGAGGGTTGGGGATGCAGCTCAGTGGCAGAGTATATGCTTAGCATGTGTGAGGCCCTAGATTTGATCCCCAGCACCACTCAAAAAAAGGAAAAGGAAAAGGGAAAAAAAAAAAAACCAAACAGAAAGAGAGAGATCGAGATCTACAATCAGCTGGCTGATAATGCATCACACAGTGGAAAATGTATAACATGTTTGCATACTGTCCTCAGACCTGCCACTCTCCTACAACTTCCTTCCTAGATAGAAAAGGTGCTTGATAGAGGAGGGATAACTGCAGGTAGGAAGGGTGACTCTGGCTCCCAGCTGTGGGCTGCTCCCAAGGGCCCACATTGTTGTGGTAAGACAGACAGGGCTGGAGGGAAGAGTTACCGGTCAGGTCTCTCTCCTTCCTCTATCCGGTTGGTCACTACAGGGTTTCCAGTGATCCGAGTGCGCTTGAAGGGGGTCGTGGGCTTCAACTGTGCAGCCAGGGGGCTGTGGGCGATGGCAGCTAAGAAGCGGGCAATGTAGAAAGTACCAGCTCCTTCTGAACCCGACTCCCCAGGTCCTAGCAGCTCCCAGAGCACTGTGGCTGGGAAGTAGCCCACAAAGCCGGTCTTACAGTGGACATGGAGCTCATAGCATTCACCTGGAGGAGGACAGCTGAGTGAGTAGAGTGGTGCAGGGACACTCCTCCCCAGGCAGGAAGCCCCCTGCACAGCGGCAATCCTCTCCAAAGCTCTAGCCCTGCGCCCACCAGAAGCTCTTCCCGTGGGAAACCCACTCACCAGGGCCCAGAGGGCAGGGCAGCTCCTTGTCACCATTGTAGAAAGCAAACTGCGGTGTCCGGCAGAGTGGGAAGAGGTGAGTGAGGGTAACAGGCTTGGTTCCTCCATTCCGAAGCCTCAGGGTCAGCACCTCCTTGCGGTTCAAATCCAGGCGGATAAGGAGCTGCCCATCTCGGGCTTCATGGGGCCCCTGGACTTCCACGTCCACCCCATGCTTCCCGTGAAGATACTCAGCCCTGGGGAGAGTGGGAGTCAAGGGGGGCTGGGGCGGGAGGGGTCTGGATTGGGGGAAGGAGGCTGGGCAAATGTCAGGCTTAGGAAGCTGGCAAAGGGCCAGCTGTTCTCAGGAAACCCACCCCTAGCCCCCACCCAATCCTCAGCTCCCCCTATTCCTTGAGGAAGGGGCTTTACCACAACCGGGGCAACCCACTCTTTCCCTGGCCCCACAGCCCCTTCCCCCACACCCTGTCCACCCCTTACATACACACACACACACCTGTCATAAAAGATCTTGGCTAGCAGTGACTTGTGGTGTTTGCTGATATCTGACCCCACCTTCATTCTCCTCTTTTCTGGGACCTGCATGTCGATCCAGCGGTCAAGTTTGAAGAACCTGACCCGAGTCTTGGTGACATAGGCCAGATTTGCAATCCTCATTCCATACAGCATGGAGGAGAAGCCGGGGGCGCGGGTCTCCAAGCTGCCAGAAGCAGAGGAGACTGGGAGGTGAGGGGAGGCAGGGCCAGTGGGACTCGGGGTGGCTGTGGGGGGCACAGGGGAGGGACTCTCAGAGTCACTCTGTGCTGACACGGACAGGACAGGGCCCAGCAACAGAGAGACTCAGGCTGGGGATAGGAGGATTTTTAATATCTTAAGGCAAAGCAATGGGACTTTCCAAGGCAAAATATAATTGGTTTAAATGGCAAGTTGTGAATCGTGCACTTCTAAGGAGAAAAGCCCAATCGTGGGTTGTTGCTTGGGAGGACTTAGGGAAGAGAGAGAAAGAAACTTTTTTTTTTTTTTTTGGTGGTGGTGGTGGTGGTGACTTTGGGACAGAAAAAAATTGTAAACAACCCAGCAGAAAGAGCTAAGGCCCAGGGGGAGCCGAATAAGCGGACTGAAAGCCGGGGACATGGGGCTCCGCCTGAGGGTGAAGCATGAGAGAGGGGTTCAGAGACAGTAGACATGCCAGAGTGTGGGCTAGGTGGGTGATCAGACAGCAGTTTCCACCTGAAGTCAAAGGGTGCAGGTGGAACCCAAGCAGGAAGGGAAAGGATCCTTCTCCAGAGATCAAATAGCCTGGCTTTGTGCCTAGAGAGGTGAAGACAGGGAAAACTGGTCAGCAGGACGATAACCTCAAGGTTCAGTGCCTGGAATTCAGTTTAGTCAATTCCACAAGCACTTACAGAGGCCTATTAGGTGCCAGACACTGCGCTATCAGGCGCTAGGGCTTCCAAGATGCAAGAAGCCCAGACCCTGCCCAGAGGAGCTGAACCCACAATGCCCGTGTGGCAAGTAGGGTGCAACTGCTGAGGATTCCAGAGTAGCCTAGGGGGTCAAGCAGGTAAGGGGAGGCACATGACCAGGCTGGGGAGGAGGGGAAGGGGCGGGTCTCCTGAGGATGAAGGGCACCACCCAGGCACAAGAGGGAGTGCCAACGGAGCAGAGGGCTGAGCAAGGACTGAGCTCGGCCACCCTAGCTGGGTCAGCCCAGGTGACTTCACCTCTCAGAGCCTCGCCTGCCTCCTCTACACAGTGGGGACAGCAAGGCTGGCCTTAAGGGGGTTCTGTGAGGCTTACACAAGATATTGACATTGCAGCGGACCACTTAGCCCAGTGCTTGGCACGTAGGAGACCTCAGTAATGTTGAGTGACGGTTAGTATCACATACAGTGTGGTTGTTCTAGAGTGAAGAGTGAAGAGTGGCAGGAGGCAGCAGAGGTGGGCAGGGACCAGGGCCTGGACTTGACCCTGAATGCCAGCATCCTTCACTCTCTCTTCCTGGTCCCCAGGAGTCTGAGGACATTCCCATGTGGCATACTTGATGGCCACAGTCCAGATCTGGAAGACTGACACCTTTCCTTGATGTTTCGTAGGGAGTGAACTCAAATCTTCATTCCTAAGAACTATAGTAATCCCTATTAACTTTTTCTGTTTTTGTTTGGTACTAGAGACTGAACTCAGGAGCGCTCTACCTCTGAGCTACCTCCCCAGCCCTATTTATTTATTTATTTATTTAATTTTTTTTTTTGCAGTACTTGAGATTAAACCCAGGGACATTCTACCTCTGAGCTACACACCCAGCCCTATTTTTAATTCCTTATTATGAAACAGGGGCTCACTAAATTGCAGAGGGATTCACTAAGTAGATGAGGTTGGCCACAAAACTGCCATCCTCCTGTCTCAGCCTCCCAAAAGGAGATTACAAGCATGCGCCACCACATGTGGCTTACTTACTTTTAGTTTTGAAACAGGGTCTTGCTAAGTGGCTGAGGCTGGTCTCAAACCAGCAATCCTCCTGTCCCAGCCTCCCAAGTACTGGGATTTCAGGTGTGTGCCACCATGCCAGGCTATTAACTCTTAAGGTTAAATTGGCATGGCCAATCCCTAGAGTCTATGATAAGATCATGTATGGTCAGGACATTTCCCTGGTGTCCCCTGCCTATAACTCTGCCCCTCTCCTTCACCCCAAGAAAACAAGAGCAGTACCATTCAGAAAGCTTTGAATTGGCTATGATTTGTTTTAAAACAAGATAAGTCATTTGAGAGCATAATGGAAAATGCTCAATAAATGTTAGCTACTATTATTAGTATTTGTATTAGTAATACAGTAATACTAATAGTGGCAGTAATAGTAGTAGTAGTAATAGTAGTAGTAGTTAATGACTTACTTTCAGCCCATGTCAGAGGCTACCCCGTGGTTACAGAACCACTGCGGGTTGGTGGGTTTTAAGCAGGGGAGTGGCAAGATCATATTTGCTTTTCAGATCACTCTGGCATCAGGATTGAAGGATGGATTTGCTGGAGGCAAGACTGTAGGCAGGGAGACCAGTTAGAAGAAGGCCATTGCAAATTGTCTGGTTAAAAGACAACAAGGGCCTGGATACAGCAGTGGTAGAAACAGAAGAAGAGGCGCCGGATCTGCTCATATTCAGAATGTAAATTAGCAGGATTTGGTGACTGACAGAAGGGAGAATGAAGGCTGAGAAAAGGGAGGAGTCTGGGATACCCAAATCAATGGCTTGGCTTGGGGACTATCCTTGAGACAGGAGCCAAAGATAGGAGGAGGGGGTGGAGGGAGAACCATGACATTTGGATTTGGACATGCTGGTGTTGAGATGCCTGTGGTAAAAAGCCACCTTCTGACCTTGAGTCAGAAGCTGAGAACTCAGGCCAAAGTCAAGGTCAAAGCCCAATATTAGGGAGGCCCCAGGGGATACTTATAACTGAAAAAGTGCTTGGGGTCTCCCCAGGGAGTGTGAGTAGACTGAGAACAGTGGAGGCCAGGATAACCCAGGGAGGATGGCAAAGCAGAGAAGAACCTCCAAGGGAGGGAGGAGAATCCACAAAAGTCTCAGAACTGGGTATCAGGATCAAGTGGTACTGAGGGGTCCAGTAATAAAAAGGACCGAAATTAGAAGGTCATCAGTAACTCTGAGTCACCAAGTCCCATGGGTTGGGGCACAAACTCAAACGCCTAAAAGCCAGATTCCACAGGTGTCTTGATACCTGCTGCCCTCTCACATAGCTGTTCGGTTCCATTTTTGAGAGTCATTAGTATGAGAATGACTGTCCTCCTAACTGTACTATAAGAAAGCAACAGGGCGGACACCTTGAAAAGTGGCTCTGGGAATCCAGCTCAGTGGTGGGAGCCAAGGGGGATTTGTGGGACTGAACAGACTGGGGGACAGCATGCCTTGCCTACAGTGGATAACTGCTTCTCACCCCCAGCCACACATGGCCAGCAGAGGATGTAGGCCCACCATGGCCAGATTCTCCGGCTTTTGAGAGGAGACAAAACCAAAACTTTATGTGGAATCTTCTATTTTTGGAAATGTCATGAGCACATAGGTAGATAAAACTCATCTTTGCAAATCTTGCAGCTTCTATTCTGAATGCTTAAATATTTCTCAAGCAATTCTCTGTTACTCCTACCCAAATTCATCCATCCTGGTCTAAGGTGATTGCCATAAGAAAACAATTTTAAATCACAAACTTAATACATTATTATTGGCAAAATGCTGCAATCCTTATATTATCCATCACCTAGATTTCTAGGGAAAACTTTCTAACCAAGACTAAAAAGTGACTCTAAAAATATAAACATCTTTTTACCACTAATAAATATTTTGTAAGGCAAAAGGTCATATAAACAAACTCAACAGTTGAGCACCAAAAATATGTGAAATGCATGTGATAGTCAAAGGGTTAATTTTGATAGTAAACACATTTTCTTACAAATTAACAAGATGAGCAATTTATAGAAAAATGGAATATTCAATTTGAATAACAAATCCAAATGACCAAAAGACTATGAAAATGTCCCAAATGTAGAAAAATGTAAATTAAAATAAAAATAAAGCCAGGAGTGCGCACATGCTTGTAATCCCAGTACTTGGGAGGCTGAGACAGGAGGATCACAGGTTCAAAGCCAGCCTTGGCAACTCAGGGAGGCTCTCAGCAATTTAGTGAAACCCTGTTTCCAAATAAGAAATAAAATTGGGCTGAGGGTGTACCTTGGAGGTAGAATGCCTCTGGGTTCCATCCCTAGTGGCAAAATAAAAATAAGATACCATTTTATTTTCATTAGACTGACAAAAAAGAAAAATAGTTCTAACTTGTACTGCTGTTATGGATATATGGAAAAGTGAACTCTCATATATCGCTGGTAGGAAGGTGAAATATTACAACCTTTTTGGAAAATACTATAGCAACATCTGTGAGCACCGAAAATATAGGTATCCTGGCCAGGCATGGTGGCATATACCTCCTACAGGACCAGCTACTCCTGAGGCTGAGGCAGGAGGATCACTTGGGACAAAGAGTTTCAGGATAGCCTGGGCAACATAGCAAGACCCCATAAATAAAATAAAATAAGGTAAAATAAAATAAAGTAAAAAAAATAAAATACAGGCATCCTATTAAAAATACTAAAGACAAAACAAAACCAAAATACACATATTCTTTAAACCCATTTCTTGGAATGTATCGCATGGAAAGAAAAGTATCACTGTACAAATGTAGAGTCAATCACAATTATTTTCACAACTGGAAATAAATGCCCATGCATGCAATGATGACTGACTAACTTGCAAACCTGAAAGCACAGAATATTATACAGTCATTAAAATGAATGTACGACACTCGCTCAAATGGCTAAAATTTAAAAGGCAATTAGAACTCTCATGGCATTGTTGTAAGATATCAAGTGGCCCCAAGCAGTAATGTCATTCCATGAGAAATAAATCAAATAAGCACCAATAAAAGTAATTTTATAACTAAAAGACAGTGCAAATGCTTGTTTCTTTACTTTTTTCCTCTTAACTGATTTAGAATACAATTGTATAAAATTATATGTATATATAAATATGTGCAAATAAAATTGGACCATATAAACCAGACATGGTAGTACATGCCTATAATCCTAGGTACTTGGGAAGCTGAGACAGGAGTATTACAGGCTCCAGGGCAGCCTCAGCAACTTAGTGAGATCCTAAGCAATTTAGTGAGACCCTGTTTCAAAATAAAAAGGGCTTGGAGGTGTAGCTCAGAGGTAGAATACCCCTGGGTTCAGTCCCCACTAATAAAAAACTCCCCCCAAACCAAATGCCAGCCATGGTAGTGCACACCTGCAATCCCAGTATTTGGGAGGTGGAGACAGGAGACTGGCAGGTTCAAGACCAGCCTCAACAACTTAGCAAGACCGACTTTCTCTTTTTCTCCTCTCTCTCTCTTTCTCTCCCTCTCTCGTTCCTCTTTCTTTCTTTTTTGTGGTATTAGAAATGGAACCCAGGGGCATTCTACCTTTGAGTTACACCCCAAGCCCTATTTTTTATTCTTTATTTTGAAACAGGGTCTCACTAAGTTGCGGAGAACCTCACTAAGTAGCTGAGGCTGGCCGAGAACCCGGATCCTCCGGTCTCAGCCTCCCAAATGCTGGAATTACAAGTGTGTGCCACCACGCCCTGCAGAAGAACCTGTTTCAAAAGTAAAAATAAAATAGGGCTTGAGATGTAGCTTGGAGGTGGAACACCCCTGGGTTCAATCCCTAGTACCATGAAACAAACAAACAAGCAAACAAACATCAACAACAACAAAAACCCAGACCACATATATGATGATGGTTTCATAAGATTATAATGGAACCGAAAGTTCTCTATTGCCCAGTGAGGTCACGGCCACTGTAAAGTCATAGCAAGACACATTGCTCACCTGTTTGTGGTGATGGTGGTACAAACAAACCTGGACTGCCAGTTGTGTAAAAGTATAGCAGTACAATAACGTATAGTGCATAACACTTGATAATGATAATATATAGTGACTATGTTTCTGGTTTAAACAACACAAATACAAAATAGCCTCAAACTGAAAATAACAGGCAGAAACTGAGGAATGGCTATACAAATTACTATTTATGTCCATACAATGGAATATTACTCAGTGACAAATACATCATGGAGTAATCTCAAAAACATTATGCTGAATGACAGATGCCATATATATATGTGTGTATATATATGTATATATATGTATATGGATATATAGGATTACCTTAAAGACGTATGTATGTATGTATGTATGTATGTATGTATGTCTTTGGATATACAAGATTACCTTAAATAAAGTTCAGGCACTACTGAGAAAAACTCGAGCAGGGGTTGCCTCTGAGTGGGTAAAGGTGAAGACTGACTATGAAAGGGCCTGAGGGCCCAAGGGACCTTTCTGGGGTGATGTGATACTCTGCATCTCCATTGGGGGAGTGTTCATAGGTATATGCAATTATTAAAACTCATAGACTATTACACTTATAATTTGTCCATTTCACAATATATAAATTTTTCGTTTGTGTATGTGGCACTGGGGATTGAAACCAGGGGCATTCTACCTCTGAGCTACACCCCTAGTTCTATTTTATTTTTATTTGGAAACAGGGTCTCACTAGGTTGATGAGAGTCTCACTACTTGCTGAGACTGTCCTCGAACCTGTGATCCTCCTGCCTCAGCCTCCCAAGTACTGGGATTACAAGTATGCACCACCACATCCGGCTGTAAATTTTACTATTTAAAAACAACAACAACAAAAACCAACAAAACAAAACAGGGGTTAGAGATGTAGCTCAGTGGTAGAGCACTTGCCTAGTGTGTCCTTGGCCCTGGGTTCAACCTCCAGCACTGCAATAAAAATAAATAAATTGAACCATAGCAAAATTTGAACTCATGAAGTGTGAAGGGGTAAAGGGTACTGATGTCTGTTACTTGGAAATGCATCACAAAAAATCAGGATGGCTTTGCAAGATGGAGGGATGGACTGACATGATGGGGAAACATGTGAAATGCTAATTAAGAAATGTGAGGCTTTGGGCACACTGTTCAGGAGGCCGAGACAGGAGGATCACAAGATCTAGGTCAACTTAGAGAGACCCTGTCTCAAAATGAAATAAAAAGGGCTAGGAATGTAGCTTGGTGGTACAGGGCCAACTGGGTTCAACTCCCAGTATCAAAAGGAAGGAAGGAAGGAAGGAAAGAAGGAAGGAAGGAAGGAAGGGAGGGAGGGAGGGAGGGAGGTAGAGAGGGGAAAAAAGATGTACACAACACAATCCCTTCTTTAAAAAATAATTACCAAAAAATTCACTGGTTGGTATCATGAGTTATCTGAGTGTAAGGTGGAATGTGAAAATGAAAGTGGGATGGTGATACAGAAAGATCCACAATAAAAAAGATATGTGATGATCCCAATTATGTAAACATACATAGGTGTAGTGTAAGTATTCAAGCACAAAGAGATATAAATAAAAGTCTGCTCACTGGTGTTGAAACAAGGCATTTAAACAAAACAAGTCTAGCTGGGTGTGGTGCATGCTTGTAATGTCAGTACTTGGGAGGCTGAAACAGGAGAATCACAGGTTTAGACAATCTCAGCTACTTAGTGAGGTCTCTGCAACTTAGTAAGACACTGTTTCAAAATAAAGAACAAAAAAATAGGACTGGGTGTATAGTTCCTAGGCAGAATGCCCCTGGGTTCAATCCCTGGTATGCAAAAAACAAAAAACAAAACAAAAAACAAGTCTAAAAAAAATATCAAAGGCAGCCAGGCATGATGGTGCAATCCTATAATCCCAGTACTTGGAAGGCTGAGACAGAAGATCACAGGTTTGAAGGTAAAACGCCCTGAGTTCAACCCCTAGTAACAAGACAAGACAAAACAAAACAAAAAGTTAAAGACCTTCATTCCCTCACTTCCTATTACTTGCTTAACTGAAATGTATGACAAACAGATTTTATAGCCAGGTGTGGTGGCACACATGCCTGTAATTCCAGCACTTAGGAGGCTGAGAAAGGAGGATGGAAGGTTAGAGGATAGACTCAGCAAGTAGTGAGACTCTCAGCAACCAAGCAAGAACCTGTTTCAAAACAAAAATAGATAAATAAATAAAAAATTGAGCCAGGCGTGGTGGCGCATGCTTGTAATCCTAGCATTTGGGAGGCTGAGACTGGAGAATCCGGTTCACAGCCAGCCTCAGCTACCTAGTGAGGCACTCCACAACTTAGTGAGACCCTGTTTCAAAATAAAGAATAAAAAAATAGGGATGGAGGTATAGCTTGGAGGTAGAATGGTTCAATCTCCAATACCACAAAACAAACAAACAAACAAACAAACACCCTCCACACTCTACAAAATGAAGTCTAACCATTTGTTACTGAGTACTCAGCTCCTCCATAGATGATGCACACACAGTCACATTGTCATCAACAGAGACTTCTTAGTGAGTGCTTATGGTATGATGTCCCAAGAACCTACATGCATTGCCTCTTAATCCTCACAACGACCCTCCAAGGTAGCAACTATTACCACCTCGTTTTAGAGAAGAAGAAACTGAGGTACTGACCCTCATCTCACGTCGGGCCTCTGGTCAATCCACCCTTAATGGTACTTCGGCCATTCCCAGCTACTTGTACCATTGTGCCCCTCGGCAGGCTTAGTCTGCACTGCCCTGCCCTTAGCCCCTGTCCTTCATTACATGAATGATGGCTCATCTTTTTCGACCCAGTTCAGAGAAGACCAAAAGCTAGAGGAATGGTATTTCAGAAAGTAATATCAGATTTGGAGCCAGGATCGGGGACTCACACCTGTAATCCCAGTACTTGGGAAGCTGAGACAGGAGGATTGTGGATTCAGTGCCAGTGTGTGGTAACTTGGCGAGACTCTCAGCAACTTAGCAAGACTCTGTTTTAAAATTTTAAAGAAAGAGGGGACAGGGGTGTAGCTCAGAGGTAGAACACTCTTGGGTTCAAGTCCTAGTACCAAAATAATAATAATAATAATAATAATAATAATAATAATAATAATAATAATAACAACAACAACAACACATTTGGAAGTGATTTATTTATTTATTTTCCTTTTCGGTACTGGGGATTGAACCCAGGGGCATTCTACCTCTATGCTATACTCTCAGCCCCATTTTTATTCTTTATTCAGCCTCCCAAGTACTGGGATTACCACCCCACCCAGCTGGAAGTGACCATTAAGGGACATCTAGTGTTCTATGTTTTGGTTTGCAACTCTTATTAGTAGGTTAAGACCAGGACTTTTTTTTTTTTTGATACTAGGGTTTGAACCCAGAGGCATTCTATCTCTGAACTATACTCCCAGCTCATTTATTTATTTTTCTTATTTTTTTTTTATTAACTCAGGGGCATTCTCCCTCTGAGCTACACCCCCAGCCCTATTTTATTTTTTGAGACAGAGCCTCCCTAAATTGCCCAGGCTGGCCTTGAACTTGTGACTTTCTTGCCTCAGCCTCCTATGTTGCTGGGATTATAGATGTGTTCCACTGTGCACAGCTAAACCATGACTTTTATAAAATAGAATATAGAATAAAAAATATGAGAAGGTAGCAAATGAGGCTACATATTATTGGGGGGCATATATTGTTTTGTGAAATTAGTGTATAGTAGGTCCCAAAGTAAAATGTATTTCTTACTGTGGATAGGAGTCTAAGTACCAACCCACCCTCCATGCCAGACGTCAGAATGATGTTTCTAAAGCCCTAATTATATGAATCTCCTACTTTGAAACCGTCTATGCATTCATATTTGTTAAGATTGAAAACAAAACCTCACAATGCTTCCCTACAGCCCACAAGATCCTGCAGATCCAATTCCCGCCCCTCTCTGGTCTCAGGTTAGCAGGTTCTCCCTAAGCCTTTGAAGGTGTTCTGTCCTCTGCTCTGGAATGTTCTCCTCTTGCTCCCTGTATCTAACTCCCTTTAATTCTCTAAGATTCTGCTCAAATATTACTTTCTCCCACAAACCTGATTCCTAAAACTACATCAGGTCTCCAAGTTATTATACATTCTCAATGCATACTGGACCTTTTCTTACAAGCACTTATTACAACAGCAATTAAATGATTCCTTAGTAAGTTGGTTCTTTCTGTGTCTCACTAGCACCTCATAGTTTTGCTTTGCATATAAGAAGCCCCAGGCCAATATTTGTTGAATAAAAGAATGAGACTTTCAGGCATGGTGGTACATGCCTGTAATCCTAGAATTTGGGAGGCTGAGATGGTAGGATTGCAGGCTGGAGGCCAGTCTCAGCAACTTAGGAGACGCTGTGTTTTTTTTTTTTTTTTTTTTTTCTTGCAGTACTAGGGATTGAACCCAGGATCATTCTACCTCCAAGCTACACACCCCCAGCACCATTTTTTATTCTTTATTTTGAAACAGGGTCTCACTAAGTTGCAGAGGGCCTCAGTAAGTAGCTGAGGCTAGCCGTGAACCCGGATCCTCCTGTCTCAGCCTCCCAAGTACTGGGATTACAAGGGTATGCCACCATGCCCGGCTAGGAGACCCTGTTTAAAAATAAAAACTAGTCGGGCGTGGTGGTGCATGCTTGTAATCCCAGCATTTGGGAGGCTGAGACCAGAGGATCC